>JAJONR010010853.1:0-15350 GCA_029582245.1 Solanum etuberosum | reverse complement strand
CACTTGGGGCATCTATTTGTAATTATTCGGGGGGGGGGGGGGGAGGAGGCATCAATGTAAGGAGGTATATATTTGTAATTAATTTGTATTTATAGGATATTTGCTTAGTTTCCCCATTAATTTATTTCAAAAGATTTGTTTTTACCAAAGTAAAGTCTGCATTGCATTTTCAATTAAATCTAGATCATGCATTGTTTGACACTTTCAACATGATTTTGTTTATATTCAGGTTTTGAACCTGAGAACTGTTGCTAAATGTGGGACAGTCCCATTATTGAACCCCAACCCATGTTGATTGTAGTGTGGTCATCCTCATCCCATTTATAGATGAAAGTAACAAGTGTCATGATGTCACGATCCAAAAATGGACTAGATGACACTTGTCTATTTCCACCAAGATAAGTCAGCCTGAAATGCTACAAAACGAAAGAAATGCGGAAAGTAAAACAAGAACAAGATAAAAACGGAAAACTTTTTCTTTTTATTATAACCCCAAAACCTGATTGTCATGTGTACAACTCACTATACATAAAGTGTGAAAATGAAAGATAATTACAAGTCTCAATGTCTTTGATTCTAGAATAGAACAAAGCATAAAATAAGAACAAGAGAGTTCACCGGGATGACAAGCAGCTACCTCTCGAAAGTTCTTTGAAAAGACTCGAAAATAGGAGCAGAAGAAGAAGTGAAATAACATGGTACCAGACTTGTAACCTACACAAGTATCAAAATGCATCAAGTCATAATAATTAACTTTTGCCGGAACCATTTTCCTTCGGCACAATATCACTAGCCGGAACCATTTCGCTTCGACTTTATATCATATCACTAGTCGAAACCATTTTCCTTCATCTTTAACATCACATTACTTACCGGAACCATTTTCCTTCGGCACATTATCACTAGCCGAAACCATTTCCCTTCGGATTTATATCGAATTGATAACGCTCAAACTACTCTCAAAATAAATTCAAAGAGTAAGCGGTCGTTGTCGATAAAAATATGCAACTAAGAGTCGTGGTCGAATACCACAAGGAATAGTATAATGATAAGAATTTAACTAAGAAATTAAGAATGCACACTTGTTCATTGTAGTAGGTTAAGACAAATGTGTGGATGATTCCACCAAATTTACTAAAAGAGTTTATAGTATCAAATGTCACAATTAAAAAAAAAATTGGGAATTCAAGTAATTAGACAATTATCTAGGAGTGTGGAGATTGGAATCGATGTCACATATGGGTAATTGTGTTTCTCAATAGTGCTAAACAATCATGGATAGGTTGGGTCAACTTCAATGCCACTAATCTTTTTTCGATCTCATAGCATCAGTTCATAGAATCTCTTTTCGGTCTCATCAATGTGAATAACAAAACAACTCATGACATTACAATATCTCTCTTTCGAGCAAATTTGGGGTAAAAAGATCTGAATCATATTTTCTGTTTCAAACAAACTATAGAAACCAAACTTAAATTATATGCATCAAACTAATTACCCACTTCAATTGATCTCTTACGAGCATTAATCGAAGATCGAAAATAGGATTAAGTTTATAAACTTAACCCATAAGTTAACCTCATGCTAATTAGCCTAAATCCATGAATGAACAACAATAAAACAGAGCAAAACACAATACCCACTATATTAAATCAACACCCAACTCCATAATAGCACCCCCTAGACTTGGGATTTTAGCCACTCATCACCAAAAGTAAAAAAATTATACCTATCAGGATAGCAACCATTGATGTGAAAAAATTAAGCAATTATAATCAACACCCACTTTGATTTCAACTTCCAATTGTCAATTGCAAAAGTAAAATTGAAAACCCCAAACTAAAGATGTTTTTCACAAGGTCAAATATCTCATACATAAAGCTCTGAAAAATACTTTATTCCAACTCAGGCCAAAAAACTCTCCTCTCTCTATTTTCTTTCTCCTTTGGGCTATTTATAGATTTTTAAAATTTGGCCCAAAGTTCACTACGTGACCTACTCGGTGATATTAGTCGGACTCGTCGAAGCTGATCGGCGGATCGTCGTCTGTTCCTCAGCTCGCCTTTCATTTGCTTTAGGCTTCAGGTGTTTGAACCTTAGTAGGTGAACACGTTCGAGTCTTCTTTTCACATTCGACTGATTTCCACCTTTGTTCACCTTTTAAGCCTTCATTTTTTATCCAAGTCTTGTAACCTTCAGTGATGATCATCTTGTTCGCCTTTCAATTTCGACATGTCGCCGTTTCACTTTTGAATCGCCGACCTACCTCGATTATCTTCAGTTGTGAACACTTTAACTTTGGGCGAGGTCATGTAATTTGGGTTATCCGTCCTTTTGGTTAGATGACTCCCAGGTAGAGTTTACACTTCTTTCGATTTTTCTGACCTTTCTTTCAAGTATTCATCATTACCTTGTCCTTTAGCCTTCATAGTTGTAAATCATCAAAATATCATTAGAATGAGACATAACTAGGCATTGAGGACACTAATTATTGATCTAAAAAGGCCTCAAATGAATCTAAATCTACCACTCATCACATATCACTTGCCGAAATCATTTCCCTTCGACATAATATCACATTACCTGTCAGTACCATTTCCATTCGGCACATTATCACTAGCCTGAACCATTTCTCTTCGGCTTTATATCATATCACTAGCTATAACTATTTTCCTTCGCCTTTATATCACATCACTTGCCGAAACTATTTCCCTTCAGTACAAAATCACATGTCTCATCATGGTGTACACAAAAAATACAAATAAGTAATTTCACACCATAATGAAGAGACAACAATTCAAGCAATTCAAGTCCGTATTAATGCCCTCAAAGCATTTCATCAACCATCCAACATAAGGTTCATAACAAGGCAATTCACAAAGCATTATGATCAACACATTACCTTTTCATTAATCCCCTTTGTGTTCATTAAGGTTAAAACAAGTGGAACAATGATCCCATCACCTCATTCCCATTACACCTCAACACACACAATGAAGGGAAATACACGATTCTAATAGATTTACAAGGTTTAGGAGATCACTTGACTTAATTTAATTAAATGGTAAATCCAAGACTTGAGTCTTTCCTTTCCGAACAACGTCCAAAGCCACACAATCTATTTCAATCAAGTAAATACAATAAGATTCTGGAAATAACAATATCCAATTCATACTTAAAAAATTGGTCAATCAATTCAAAAACCCAATTTCGTAAATGAGATATGAATCAGTAAAATCTTTACTTGACAATGTTACCCAAGGCATTTGGAATCATTGGTAAAAACCATTTTCAAAAAAGGTTTTAAATCAGTTCACAATTACCATTTTAGTTTAGAACTCAAATTCTTAAAAAACCTTGTCATTTGCCAATCAAAATCCCAAGTTTTGATGTTAAAATCCATAAATGATTAATCGAAAATGAAGTTTTAGGACCACAAAAGCTTATTAAAATAATTTAGATCTCTTCAAAATCACCTCCAAGAGTATTACAAAGCTTAATAATGAAAAATGGGGCTTAAACCCCAAAATTTCTGCTCAAAACCCTCTTGATGTCGTAAAAGCAGATTCAGGTTTGCTTAAGCGGACATATATAAATCGAACCACATGTTCGCTTTTGCAAACCTCGTAAAAGTGGCGCCTCTCACAAAAGTGTAGGCTCTTTCGCTTTTGCGAAGTTCGCTTAAGCGAACAAGTCCTTGCAAAAGTGAAGCGTGCAGACACCAGCAAAACACAACCAAACACAAATCATCGAATGGACCCTCGGGATTTGTTCAGAACCCCGTACACACAAATCATATATGCAAATTGATTAAACTCGATGTTGTCGACACAATGGAATCATCAAAATACGAATCTAAGTTCTCCTTGACCCGACATCCGTAAAAGTTGTAAGAAACTAACATAATGCCTAAAAAAGCTAAAATAAGCTCGGGACCTCTGAAAATTCAACCAAGACCTCACTTAGGCCTAAAATCATCCCCCAAATTCAAAGAAACTTTTAGAATTCTGATCCAAGCATTCGAACTCCGAATGTTGACCAAAGTCGATCCAAAAGCTAAAATTTCACAAATTTCCAACTTAGGACCTCAAACCTCAAAAAGACTCTGTATCTGAAACCGAAATCTCTTATAGATCAATTTTCACAGTTCGATATTGATAGAATCGACGGAATTTCATTCTAATACTCAAAACTTTAAAAGACACCAAAAACAACTTTTAAGAAACTTTAGCCTTTCAAAACACAAAACTTATAAATTCTTAACTTTCTACTCAAAGCTCGTAATCAACATTCAAAACTCAATCGGATAATAACTCGGGGTCAATATCAGAAGGGGCGAAACGAAAATTTTATAAAAATATCTAAAAATGACCAACTGGATTATTACATTATCCACCACAAAATGAACATAAAGCAAAAAAAGTACCTAAAGTCTCGAAAAGATGAGGATATCTGACACGTATATCTGACTCTGTCTCCCAAGTCGCCTCATCAACTGAACGGTACTTCCACTGCACCTTCACTGAAATAATCTCCTTGGTCCTGAGTATTCAGACTTGCCTATCCAAGATGGTTATGGGCTCCTCCTCAAAAGACATGTCTGGACCAAACACAATTGAATCAAGTGAAAGCACATGAGACTCATCTGACACATACTTTTGAAGTATGGAGACATGAAACATAGGATTCAAAAGTTACAAGCTAGGTGGCAAGGCCAAGTTATAGGCCATCTCTCTCACTCAGCTCAAAATATCGAAAGGTCAAATGAATCTAGGGTTAATCTTGTCCTTCTTTGCGAACCTCATCACATCCTTCATGGGTGACACTCAAAGCCAAACATGATCGCCATCCATAAATTCAAAGGCCCAGACTCTATGATCTGCATAATTCTTTTGTCGACTCAAGGTTTTCAACAGTATACCCTGAATCATACAGACATGCTTCATAGAATCTCTAAGCAAGTATGTATCTAAACAGTCCATCTCAACTGATCAAACCATCAAATTAGAGATCTACATTGTTTGTCATACAATGCCTCAAATGGCACCATCTGAATATTGGAATGATAACAAATTTTGTAGATGAACTTGACTAAAGGAAAATATTGTTCCCATCTAGCACCGAAATCAATCACACAAGCTCAAAGCATGTCCTCCAACACCTAAATCGTCCTCTCCGACTGACCATCTATCTAAGGATGGAAAATTATACTCATATCTAACCGAGTACCCAAACCATGATGTAAAGCCTTCCAGAAATGGGAAGTGAACAAAGACTACATGGAATCCCTGTTTCCATGATGTAAAGCCTTCCAGAAATGCGAAGTGAACATAGAACCTCAATTAGAGACAATGGAAACAGGGATTTCATGTAGTCGCACAATCTGACTGATATAAAGCTGAGACAACTTTTCTGCCATATACTTCACCCGAACTAGGATGAAATAAGCGGACTTGGTCAACCGATCCACAACAATACAAATGGAATCATAACCACCCATAGTGGCAGGTAGACCCATAAAAAAGTCCATAGTGATTCGCTCCCACTTCCAAGTAGGAATATGCATCCTCTGAGATATACCTCCGGACCGCTGGTGCTCACACTTGACTTTTGGCAAGTCAAGCACCTGGAAACAAAATCGGAAATATATCTCTATATGTCACACCACCAGTATTGCTAACTCTAATCATGATACATCTTCACCGCTCCCAGATGGTTGAAATATCGAGAACAATTGACCTCCTTAAGAATCAATCTAATCAACTCATCCACCTTGGGCACACAGATCCTGCCCCCAATCCTAAAGACACCCTCAGAATCAAGGAAGACCTCATTGGCTTCCCCTCTCATCACCGTGTCTCGAATGAGACACAACTTCTCGTCATCAAACTAACGATCACGGATCTACTCAACTAAGAAAGAAAGAGCCTCTATGAAAGCAATCAAGCCATTGGTTTCCTCATAAATCTGCAATCAGACAAGACTATTGGTTAACCTCTGAACATCTCTAGCCAAGCGGCAAGACTCCCCATGCTAGAAGTCTTCATACTCAAAGCATCGGCCACTACATTGGCATTCCCTGGATGGTGATATCATAGTCCTTCAATACCTCAAGTCATCTGCGTTGCCTCAAGTTCAGATCCCTCTGAATGAAGATATACTGAATACTCCGATGATCAGTGAAGACCTCAGAATGCAGCCAAGCAGATAATGTCGCCATAGCTTAAGCACAAAAACTACAGCTGCCAACTCTAAATCATGGGTAGTTCTTCTCATAGGTCTTCAACTGTCTATAAGCATAGGCGATAACCTTACCTTTCTGCATCAGAATACCGCCTAAACCGACTCCAGAAGCATTATAATAAATGGTTAAATCCACACCCTTCTGGGGTAAGGTTAAAACAGGAGCCGAAGTCAACAAGGTCTTTAGCTCTGGTATAATTTAAGATGTTACTTGTGTCTTATCTCTATTATATAATATTTTTAAATTACCGTCATTTCAAATAAATATTGTGTCTTATTGGGTTTGAAAGAATTATGACGAAATGCGAAAGCTTACAATTACAAATCATATAACGACAAATTAGACAACACATAAAACTATACTAAAAGAAACATATATTATATGATATGCTTAATTGACCTACATATTTTAAAAAAACTAATTAAAAACATAAAAATTGTAGAGAAAAAATCTCTCCATAAACAAAACTTTCTAATAGACTATTGTGGATGCTATTGTGTTCTACGTATGAAAATAGGGGTATACAATTTATAAAGTTCAAAATGTTTCCTCTAAGGAAAGAATAACCAAATGTGGTAGAGAATTATATTCTTCTTTCAGGAAAAAAGTAAAATCAATTATGATAAACTCTTTATGGTAAGAAACATGGCAGCTATATGAAGTTTGCACTATCCGTTTCGTTCCATTCTTTTATTCTTGTGAAGTCTGACCTGTTTTATTCCGATATTTGATTATTTGGGGTTCTATAAGACTAATTTACATAAATTTTCTACTGATCTATAAATCTATATACAGTCTAAAAGAACTTCTTGCAAAAGCAGCTTCTACTCTAGGTTTAGCTATATGACAAAGCATTAATCGGTATCACTCATATGAGTGTTTTGTTATTACATTTTTTTTGTTAAGTCTCATGGATCCGAGAATCATTTATTTGATTTTAGGTCTATCTCATTCCTGTTAGAACCTTCAATTATCATGGTTTCACACCTATACACTTGCACATTTAGAGATCTAAGTAGGACAAAACCAAACTATCTCAAACGACTTTTCTCATCATGTAAACTCAACTTGTACCTCCAAATGGATGTGATGAGATAATTTTTCGTTTTGTTTATTATCGTATGACTACACATCCATCTTTCTATTTGCATTTATGTGACACTCATCTTGTGCAAGTGTTGAGGCTTATATGTAACAGATTTATGAATATTTTTCGAAAAAAAGGTGAATCAAGATAACAACTACAATTGCCTTACTAATTGGCTGGAGAGTGTAAATTTTATGCACATGTGAAGTTTACTGGGATTAGGTCAGTGTGTAGGTTGATGTGGAGTTTGGGGGAAGAATGGTTGGCTGCTCATGGTAGTGTGTTGCTCCAGCTTTTGATGGATTCACTGATTGGGTTTACATTGTGCAATCCTAAAATTTTGTGAATCACTCAACTATCATAATTGATCACCTAGCATGCTCATATTATTAGTATTTACTTAAAAGGTTTAATTCCTACTTAAATAGGTGAGAGATCATAAGAAGCATTCGTATTTAAAAGTTTTTTCCCTCTTACATTTCTCGTGGTGAACACAACATTTGACACTTCAGAGCTTCCTTTGTGGAAATAATTTCTCTTTACTCCAGTATCCATGACTTTTATAGGAAATATTCACTTAATATGCTTGTCCATTTCTGTTTGCTTGCTTATTTTCTTTCACTAAAGACGTTTGATACTTCAGAGCTTGCCTTGATGAATGTTTTCTCTTTTCTTCAATCTCTATGACTTTGATACTAGGAGTTTATGGGCTAGGTAATTCGCAGCTTGGACCAAATTCCTCAATCCTGATAAAACCTAATCTCTTATTTGTGAAAAATATAAAGGTAAATTGTGTAATTTCTTAGCTTTTTTTTTATATTTTCTCTAAGCTCGTAGTTTGAAAAAACTATTTGTGTCCTCCTACAAGGTGGAAGAGATGGATGATGCAAACGATAAACCAACGGTGTATGAGTTCTATGAAAATCAGTCTCTTGATGTTCTTGCAACTTCTTCTGAAGCTTACAGAGAACCTCTCTTCCTGCAAACACTAACAAGGCACGACGTGACTTTAGATTTCTTTTAAGTCTCTAATGCCTATCTGAGGTTTGTTAAATGAATTATCTTGTGTTTCATTTTACAACAATGGATATATTACTTGAATCAAGGCTCTCAAATAAACATATCATATAGTGTCAAGTCTTCATGTTCGTTTGGTTTAGTCCTTATTACTGCTCAAGGTAAGTTCATTTTCGTCAAGTCTATTCCAATTTTTGTTTCCCAGTGCTATATTTCTTGTTTAGAGGTCAATTTAAATCTATACTAGGTTGATTACTTTGTAAGGTAGTGTCACAACCCAGACCATCGTGATTGACACCCACACTAACCCTCCGATGGGAGAACCATTACTACAACCCGACTAAGCAACTTAACCAAAAACTAAGCATTTAAAGATATGGAAGCATGTTTAAATGTCTAAGAAATATGGAGTTCCCATAAACTTCGAAAGTTTGACAAAACAACTACCAAAACTATTGCGGAAAACAACTCCTAGAACCTAAAAATCATTGTACCAAAACTCTAAATTCAACAAGTCTAAGAAAAACGGGTACAATCCCAACCAAACATAAGGAATATCTAACACTATTCTGAGTTCGAAGAGAATGGACTAAACAAAAATGAAGGATCCATGGCAGCCTGAAAGAACTGACTCACCCTCGAATCCGGTCTCGATCACTGATCTCCTAGCTGAGGTCTATCAGTAGCCGCCCGAAGATGCCCTGTACTCAACAAAGAACGAGCAAGTGCAGTATCAGTACACAACCACAGTGTACTGGTAGGATCACGTGGCTATTCCAGTAAGCGAAACATAGGCAAGTAATTACAACACAGTAAACACACATATATAGAATACATAGATCAATTATCATGAGGAACATACATTTCCCAATATCAACGACAATAGACATGAATGTAATAATCACAATGTTCCTCTCATGGAACCCACACCCAAACTGTTAGTGTGTCGGAACGTGACACCCGATCCAATATACGTGTCAGAACGTGACACCCGATCCAATATATATGTCGGAACGTGACACCTGATCCAATATATGTGTCAGAACGTGACACCCGATCCAATCAGCACAACCACAATCATAATCACACCCATAATGAACATTACTCATACTCATACAATCAAATATTAGGATCATAGCATGTAATTGTTCATACATAAACATTTCATTAGATTCGATTCACATTTCCCTATTCATATATACACGCATGCATACAATGAAGCAATTAACCGGCATATATCACACAAACAGAAAATAAAACCATCACCTACCTAGAAACCAAGCTTGAATCCTCCTAAGACACTTGAGCCTTCCCTTACCGGATCCGGTCAGCTTGTTCTTGGTCTAAAAACAATCAATTAACGCAAGGATCAATAAACAAGGCCTAATTTACCCGGATGATAATCAATCTATCTATCCATGGCCAATCACAAGATCCTAATGTTCAATTAGGGATTTTCTCACCATTAACTTCAGGTCATAATTACCCAAGAATCTAAGTTCTACGGATCGAAAAATGGATTAGGAGAGTAATAATCTTACCTTTAGCGCTATAAGTGGTGGAAAACTATCAAGAACTTGCCCTGGGTCATCTCCTAGCTCACAAGAACAAAGTTTTGCAGAAAATAATGATTTTGGAGTTTTTCCCCAATTTAAGTCGCCGTTGTCCCGCCACAGCGTGTCCCAACCCACCACAGCGGCCCCGCCCTGGCGGAACTAACCCTGCCCTGGCGGCTTGCATGGAGACAGAAAGTCGAATTTGAGTTCTAAGCTTCCATTTCGCAACACACCTTCAACCCTTCAAAAACTATCCTTTCACGCCAAGATCAGTTTCGGGAGTTCTACTCGCCCGAATTGATTCCGTAAAGCCGTACAGGCTCCTTAACATCTTGGCTAACCACTCATGTGGTCAAAGTCATAATTAAACCCCCCGTTTATTATCAGATTTCCCTAGACCTCACCTGACTCAGATTTCGTCTACGTCTGGCCTAGGCTAGAAATTTTCAAGTCACTACTCAAAAATTTTCTAGCCTAAATTCTTTCCCCATTGGCTTTTCCATAACGACGGAGACCGGTCGTTATAATAGATACCAATTTACCCATCACTCTTTCCCGAGTGAGAAACTAGGAAAAACTGGCTAAGGAAAGAGTAGAGCAGTACTTGAACCGTCGAACAACTGGGATACTTGTCTCGCATGTCCTTCTCGGTTTCCCAAGTAGTTTCCTCAACTGGACGATGCTTTCATTGAACTTTCACGGACTTCATCTCCTTGGTCCTCAGCTTCCGGACATCGCGATCAAGAATTGCAACCGGTTCCTCCACATACTGAAGGTCTTTTGTTTAACAAAACTGAGTCTCATTTTATGATGTAATCCCCGTCCCCTTGATACTTCTTTGACATGGACACATGAAACACCAGATGGACTCCAGATAAGCTAGGAGGTAAGGTCAACCTATATCCACTGGCCCTACACAGTCAAGAATCTCAAATGGTCCGATGTATCGTAGACTAAGCTTACCCTTCTTGCCGAATCTCATCACCCCTTCATGGGTAACACCTTAAGAAGAACTTGTTCACCAGCCTGAAAAGTCATGTCTCTTACCTTACGGTCTTCATACTTTTTATGTCGACTCTGAGCTGCTAGAAGCTTAGCTTGGATGCTCCTTACCTTATCCTGAGCATCTTTCACCAATTCCACCCCTCAAAGGTTTCACATCTCCAACCCCAAACCAACCAATACGATTCCTACACATCCTCCCATACAATGCCTCAAATGAAGTCATCTCAATACTCGAGTGATAAATATTGTTGTATGTAAACTTAACTAACAACAAAAGTTATTCTCAATAACTACCAAAGTTGATCGTACACACGTCTGCAACATGTTATCAAGGACCTTGACACAATCATTAGGACGAATCCACCTTACTATTGCAGTATAGCTTCTATGGTTTTTGAGTTCATTGTTATAAATGGTTCTTATATGCCATTCAAGAGAATCAAATAATATTTCTGTACTTTCATTTAGATTACATTTGACATATTATTGTTGTCTAAGCTAGTCTCTTCTGAGTCCCAGTACCCGTCATTCAGGCCAACGGTAAAAAAGAAGTGTTCCTTGAAACTATCTCTCTCCTCATTTTCCTCTTTAAGTGGTCCATCAGAGCGGTGTATTCTGGCTCAACCCTTCTCACTCCCTTGGAAAGTGGTTACTTGTTGATCAGGTCTTCTTGAATATAGCCAGCCAAGATCTAACATGCTAGCTCCATTTCAATTTTCTGACACTTTTATATTTTTCTCTAAAAGTCAATTAACTGCAGGAAGCGAAGGTCTAGCTCAGTGGTTTGAAGACCCATCTTATCCTAATACAACACTATCATGGAATGTCATTCATGGTAAGAAAGAAGACTAGCTAAATTATTTATGATCCCTGCATAAAGGTCTTGCACAAACTATAGCTCACAATAGATAGAAGTTAGCTTATCACACCAGCTTCCATTCTGCAGGGAATGGCACAATCAGCCAAGACATAGGGAAGTCCTCTAGTTATTACGTGGCAGTGGGCAACTTGAACTCTGGAGTTGTACAGGTCAAATAAGTATTACCATGTCAAATTTTCACTTAAGGTAGTACTCTTAAGAGACAGTATGGGTATAAGCTTTCTTCCCCAGGTGAACAATTATCTAGTCACATTGGTAGAAAGAAATCGTAATGTCCCTTCTTTTTCATTTTTTTGGGGTGGGAGAAATATTTTCCTGCTTTGCACTGGAATTGCATTTATCTTTCTTTTTATTATTTATCATATTTAGTTCTGTGAAAAATAGGTCCCGTAACATGATACATACTAAGTGTTTCAATAAACTAGGGTTATGTATCAAAACTAATATTTGAAAAAGATATATTGTACATGATAAAATTGTAATGTATCAGAAATGTGAAACAAATGAATTATACATTAATTTAAGAATCAAAATCAACTAGATACATTAAAAGATAAAGCAACAAAAATAAAAAAAATCAATAATTTGATTTGCTAAAAGCAAAAAAAAAAATGATGAAGCAATCCTTCCACACTTTTTCCTTTGCTCTGTATCAATTCTTGTAGCTTTTTTCACTTTCAACAATGACGATGTCCCATGGATCTCGACCCAAAGCCCTTACCAGAGCCACCAACAACTCTTGATAAAATTGTAATGTATCATAATGATGAAACAAAGGCATTATATATTAATTTAGGAAACAAAAACAACTTGATACATTAAAAAACTGAACCTATATGTATCAAAAAAAGATGAATAACAAAAAATTGGAAAAAATCATTAATTTGATCTACTGAAACAAACAAAAATGATAAAGAAATCCTTCTAAGTTTAAGATCATGAATTTTGTTAACATGATTGAGTATTTTTGGGTTTCCATTGTGTAGATCCAGGATTTATGGGTTAAGTCGTAGTTATGAGATTCGATGAAGAATCCGATTAAGCGATCTGGGCTGGATTTTCATATGTTGAAAGTGAAGTTTATTGAGTTTGTATCGGGTTTGATGTCATCATCACAGATGAGGACGGATCAGGCGGTCATAGATGGGTGAGGTTGGAAACGGAGGTTGAGGCTGGAGGTAGGTTGAAAGAGGATAGTGATTGGTGTAGTGGAGGAGGAGAGGGAGAGGTTTTGGGAGAGATCTGAGAGGAATTGTGGCGGAGTTTAAAAAAAGGATAAAACAGAAGATGAAGAAGTCTTTTCAATAACTTGCAATCGATAAGTCGGAAAGAGAAAATATTTGAAATTAAAAAATAGAGTGATGGAGATAATTGGTAATACCATGGAGTGATTTTAGCCGTGAAAAAAGATAAAAAAAAATCATGGGGTGATAGTTTACAGTGATGTATCCGGAAAACTGAGAGAAATTGTGGAAAAGAAGGATTTTTGTAATTTTTTGGAATGGCATGGAATAATAAAAATAGGGTAAAAAATGATGTGTAGATGCTTGAATGAAGTACAAATTACTTTGATTTAATCATACATCTTGTTAGGTTATTTTTCCTAAATTTTATAGTAGAAACTGAAAATAATAATAGTTGTTACGAAAAAAACTTCTCTAATCAAGCAAGTCAAACAAATCACTAATCAATTTATTAATATAACTAGGAACAAAATACAACGCCGCAAGCTCGACTAAACCTAGTCATCTAGACCACAAGTAACAAAGAGGCAGATTCTCAAATAGTACACGACTATTTTAACAAACGAATCAAACATCAAACAAACAAAGATCACTAATGAATTCAAGTAACATCACTAAATTCAGAAACAAAAAAAACAAAGATTCGAAATGCATGACTTTGACAATATAATTATTACAACGCATGAAGTTCAATATATTAGGAATCAATATATGTTTAATCAACATTTTCTGGAGGTGCTTGTGTAGAGGAAGAAGCATCGTTTTCCAGCTGCGCTAAATAATTTTTCAATTCAAAATCAACAGAGTTCAACCGAAGCTCGAGTTCATTCACCTCCTCTTCATTAAATTTTATAATAGATTCCCACATTTTTTTCATGTCAGTTTCATCCGTGCCAGATTTCGAATTAGATAGATCCCTTTCTATGATATCAAGCTCGTCAAACTCAACGTTTAGTTCCTTCACTTTGTTTCGAGAATTTGCAATAGCAATACAATTACTTTCACTTGGCTGTGTATATGGACTTAACAAATGATCAACAACAACATTCATTGTAGGGTGAAAAAAAGAGTAGGGTTTATCGGTCGGAGAAAATAATGTTATCCCCACATCAACATCGTATTTCCCAACCAATTCACTAGCTTTTTTATATAATGTCGATCGATGCTTTGAAAATGTTGTGTATCGGGTATCTTCATTTTCTATTTTGACCATTGAAATCTTTTGACGTCCTAAAGTCTTTTTTTCTGCCATGACTCAACTTTTGAGGAAAAATGTTTTAAAAAAAAAATAAGTTTATTGATAAAACACTCAAGAAAATGTGGTGCTTATAAAATGAAATAAGATGATTATTTATACAAAAAAAATCTTTATAGTTATAATAAATTTCTAGCCAAATAGTACAATAAAAGGTAGATTTCTTGCATCATATTAAAAATTGTAACAAAATAAATTTATATGGTAATAAAATCAAGTTTCTAGTCAAATAAATAAATATTTCAATATGGTTAGTAAATTTTACCAAATTTTGGTAAGCTAATGAGAATATATGTTTCAAAATAAAAGAGTAAAACTCATTTTCCCCCTTAAGATTTTAAATTTGAGAAACGATACCCCTTCACTTTTTGAATAAGATGATAAATGAAAAAGTACACTAAATAGCATAAAAAGTTAAATATTACACTCACATACCCCATTTCTTAATAATTTTAAATATACACAGTCGGGCTTGATTTCCTTATATGATTTCTTGTTTTTAATTTATTTGTGCTCCGAATTTCTTCATCTTCACACCAATTCAATCCTACAAATAAAATGTATAACATAATAATAAATCATAAAATTTATGCTAAAAAACGACAATGAAAAAACTAAATATGAGATAAATAATGACTAAATACTTAATTATTTTTATTTCTTTCTTCCTAACAATTAAGAATATTTTCTTTTTCTCTTTCTTTTTCTCCGGTTAACTAAATTTTTGTTTTTATTTTTTTTTTGTTAGTTCCTTTTTTGTTTTGTTTTGTTTTATCTTAATTTTTAAAATATTTTTCCGTTAGATTATCTTTTAAATATTTTTTCGTTAGATATACTGTTACAGTATCATTGACTAATAAGTAATCTATGAATATAAATCTTAATGATACCACACACACATATATATATATATACACTCTTATATTATCATTGACAAATGAGTAATTTATTAACAAGAAACTTTAATGATAGAACAAAAGTATATATATGCACTTTTATAGTATCATTGACTAATGAGTAATTTCTGAACAAGAAACATTAATAATCCATAAATAAATATAT
>JAJONR010010852.1:0-15049 GCA_029582245.1 Solanum etuberosum | reverse complement strand
CTAAAAACGAATTAAATCTGATTTGGTAAGGAAAAGACCAAAGTACCCCTTACTATTTTCGGGTAACTTTCCTTAACTGGACAGCCTGACTTCAAAAGGGCATAACTCACTCATCCGACCTCGAAACTTAGCAAACTCGGTGGCGTTGGAAAGATAATTCAAATACCTTTCATTATCTATCTTGTATCCCACCTAACTCATCTTGTACAGAGAGTTATAGTCATTTGAAGTTGACCCAAAACTCATAACTTAAGCATAACTTGTAAAATTTCAGATTTTGCTATTTCCAATTTAGTTTTTTTTGGAACTCAAGGTGCTACATCTAGTGACCTTAACACTTAAGAAATTTTAAATTTCTCAGTAAAATCCTACTCACAACGAAGGATGGTTCGAGTCTTAGCTCAAAAAATTTCTGGGGTGTTACAGTGAATCTCTCTGAAGTGTATGAGCATAGGTCATGAACACAATTCTGATATAAGAGACATCAACATAATGTTGTAACAACTAACTTTGAGAAATATGCTAGAGTATGAATGGATCGATATATCACTTTAACTCTTTCTGAACACACTACTATATTATTCTCAACACTTGACTTGGTTTCTCATCTTATCATCTCCCCCTTAGGTTTGGAGTTGACACTCTAAAGCCATTGATCTATTCTCATCATTTCTAAACTGGTCTACATTCCATTTACTCTAATACTCGGGAAAGGCTTATCTCATGGTTACTGAACTCTCCATAAGTAGGTACTAAGACTCTTTCTAAGACCTCTTTCTAAGATGCTTCTCTTAACCTCTTCTCAATGGCTTATAAGGTTGCTTCACCTAGAATAAAAATTAATGTTTACCTCAGCCTATTCCACATTAATAGCTCAACTATACTATCTAGGCACACATGGAAAATCATTAACTTAATTGGAACCTCGTCTGATTACATACAATCTCGGTACACCTCTTAATGCTCTTGTTACTTTTATGACTTAGCCATACTTCACTACCCTAATCTTAAAAGTTAGGGTCTCTCACTTATACCACTCATATTCATTGTAGCTAATATCTCAATTCCTCACTTACTCTATGTCAAGTATACCAGATCAGATCTCAAGACTAACATCATCACGCTCATGTTGCCATTCTTTTGATCACGACGCTCATCTCAAATTCAAGCTTAATGTTTATTACTAAACTCGAATATCAATATGATTGCTCGCTTACTATAATAACTTACAACTACTAGATAACAATTAAGAAACACTCGCCCACTAAGATCTCATGACGATTAGGCAATCATTATCTCTCAGTCTACCTGTTTACAAATTACCTTCACCTTCCACTCCACAACTTAAGTACTATTTACTCACTTGCTATACACTATCTCTTAATTAGTCTTATAATCCTCTGAATACCATGGGGTTCTTCCTTCAAAATCATAAGCCTAGATTGGGTCTGTCACCTCATGAATACTCTACTCTCTTATTCAACACATATATTTGGTCTTCTCTAACACGCTGACACATTGACATCAACTCTATTCTGGTTAAAATGTACTCTAACTCATCCTGACTAGTAACTATTCATCTACCTTCTATCATGAACTCTATACAACATTATTATTTCTTAGTCTGCTCATAAAGGAAACTCATCATGTATAACTGACTGGGTGCATGACTGCAACCACATAATTTGCCTCATCACTATCTTCCTTTCGTAGATTACTATACCCATGCATGCTTTCCTCTATCTGTGGGTACTCTTATTACTACTTCTTATAGCATCATAACTCATGCTATCTTTTTGGGTGAAAACACTACCCAAGCTCCACAACACAACTTTTCATAAGGATCTCAATTGAAACAAGGTTTAGAAAAGAAAGTCTGGGAGTACATCTCGCTTTTAGCTCAAACGCACGATTCACATGAATATGAGTGCATTCTTTTGAACCTCAACAGTTAAACTCACTCACATGCTCCTCTCAAGCCCCTCTGAAGTCTCATGACTTCTCAAGACTTTTGTTGAGAGTTACTTCTCGATAAGGATCTGACTTTGATTTTCAACCACCTTGAGTATGAGGGGTAGTCGAATGGATATGAGAAACGCACGATTTAGAATAAGTTCCTTATGACACAGCTCAATTGCACGGTTTAGAGTATGAAAGAAGGAAAACTTTTCTTAGATGTCTGTAGTCCCTCGTTTATAGAAGTAGGGCCCTCACAATCATAAACAAGATCCTACCGACACGACTTCATAGACACCGTAGAACACCTGAACTTTGTGCTATGATACCAAGTTTGTCATGACCCGAGCCTACACACTATACATGGCCGGCACTCGAGAACCATTGTTGATCCCCAAGCGAACCCTCATCCTGGCTGACTACACACGGAAGACTAACTCAATCATACACAAATATCAAATTGAAAGAAATGCTAAATCAACAGTTTTTTTAAATCTCAAGACTCTCTAAATATACTAAGTATGAACATAGGTTTTAAATAAAACATTTGAAACTGAAAGACTCTCCAAACCTGTCTATCTACGAAGTCTCTACTATACAAAGATGAGTGTCAGGACAAGACCCACGACTACTCAAAATGCTACTAATACTAGCAACTCATATTACTGGAGTCCTCCAGAAGCAAGGAGACCTCACTTGAAAGATGACGAGCGGATGAAGTGATCTCAACAGACTCTTGTTGAGGATCCTAAGAACATGTATCTGCATCATTAAAAGATGCAGATCGAATGACATAAGTACATTGAATGTACAAGTATGTAATATAGCTGAATAACTAATAAATGAATGAAAGGTCTGCAATAGATATAGATATATACTCAACTGAATGTAAAGTAATAAAGAAGTGAAATCATTAAAACTTTACAAAAATACTTATTCATCTCTGAACTCAACATATTAAGTGATATAATAAAAATATATTTTTACCTTTAACCGACATGGACCATGTGAGCTATAACATGGAATCTGGTGTCTATCCCACACCGAAAAGAGATGTCCTTACTTGTAAAGGTAAGAACCATAAACTTCTAGCTTAGGTGGATCCACTAGCTATTGTCTATCTAAGACAAACCTATGGTGGCACATATTTATGGGGCCATGGGTTCTCTTCAATGTTGGTTCAATTGATTGTTTTATGACTTTTTATGCATGAATTGAAGTAATTGTATGTTTTTAAGTTGATTTCCCATAAACCCGTGCATAACCCATGTTTTCTAAGTTATGTTGATATAATGTGGGTCTTGAACAATGAACGATGAATTTATGAAAATATGCATGTCTTCTCTTTATGAAATTGATGTAAATTAATTTGAAGATTCTTTGACTATGAAAATATGATGAAGCTTATGAATTATTGAAAAGAATGCATGTTCATGAAAGTATGTTTATGACTCAAGGAAGTTTATAGATGAGATTGTCTATATGTTCTATGAAGCTTGGCCACATGGCATGAATGACATCTAGATTTTCCCTCAATGCTTTTCGGGCTATTTTCCTAAATTAGGTCTTGATTAGTATGGTATCTGGATATGCCATCAATGATTATAGGCCACGATTTCAAAACTATTTCCATTAGTATTAGGGGCATCTCTAGCATGAAGTGAATGACTATAGGCCTTAAAAGTTATTATGGACGGTGAAAGATTTTCTCACGCATGGTCTAAGGAGCTATCTAATAATAAGACAAGTGGTGACTACCCATGTATTTTAAAGATAAGACAAGTTAAGATTTATAACTACTCCGTGGGATTTATGCTTAGAACCAAGAGGATATTGAGATGGAAGCTCCACCGTGTTGAGGCTGAGCTTCTACAAGCAATCTCCTTTTCCCTTACATATGTGCCCCGATAGGATGATTGTCTAGATAGACATTAGCTAGTGGATCCACTTTAGCTCAGATTCATGGTTCTACCTTGGCAAGTAGGACGACCAGGGAAGTTCAAAGACTTTCATATTTGGGAGTCCGTTTGTTAAATTCTAGTGAAGGTGGATTTGTGGTGATGAATTGGGCTGAATCGACATTAGTGTCAGAAGTGAAGGATAAGCTAGACAAAGACCTCATCTTACTTGAACTAAAGGCAAATGTTCATAAGAAGAAAGTTATGGCTTTTGACCAAGGGGTAGATGGTGTGTTGAGATATCAAGATAGATTGTGTGTGCCAAAGGTGGATGAGCTCCAAGAGAGGATCATGGCAGAAGGTCATAGTTCAAGATATTCGATCCATCGGGGTTCCACAAAGATTTACGATGACTTGAGAGAATTATATTGGTGGAATAGTATGAAGAGGTGTATTGTAGATTTTGTTTCTAAGTGCCCAAATTACCAATAAGTCAAGGTGGAACACCAAAGGTCATGTGGTGTGGCTCAAAACATAGCTTTTCCGAAATGAAAGTGGGAGATAATTAATACAGACTTCATTACTATCTTGTCGCGATCTTGCATGCAACATGATTCGATTTGAGTGATTGTAGATCAGATGACTAAATCATCCAATTTATTATCGGTAAATACTACAAATTCAGTAAAAGAGTATGCCAGTCTATACATTCGCGAGATAGTTCGACTTCATGAAGTTACCTTGTCAATCATTTTGGATAGAGTTTCTCACTTTACCACACAATTTTGGAAGTCGTTTCAGAAAGATTTGAGTTTGAAGGTAAACCTTAGTACTACTTTTCATCTTCAGACAGATGGTGAAGCAGAGCGCACAATTCAGACCTTGGAGGATATATTGAGAGCTTGTGCTTTGGATTTCAAAGGTAATTAGGATGACCAGTTGCCTCTCATAGAGTTTGTTTACAATAACAGTCATCACTCCAGCATTTTATGGCTCCATATGAGGCTCTTTATAGGCAAGGGTGTAGATCTCATATTAGCTGGTTTGAGGTTGGTAACCTTAGTTGATAGGGCAAGGCTTAGTTCATCAATCCATGGAGAAGGTGAAAAGAATCCAAGAGAGTTTGTAATTATCACAGAGTCGTGAGAAATCCTACAGAGATCTTAGAAGAAGAGATTTGGAGTTTGAGATTGTAAAATTCGGAATCACATCGAAGATGTTTTCTACTTCAGTAGAGAACTTGGAGTTATCGACCTTAGAGGAAGTTGATTGAGAGTTGGTCTTCTTGGAAGTTATTTTGATGTTCTTTGATGATTAAAAAATTGAGATGAAAGGTAAATATTATCTCACTGGGCATGCCAGAATTTTTAGATGGTAAAATTCATGTCTAGAAAATATAATTAAGATAGGAAAATATCACAACAATTGTTGTATTTAATTTCTATATATGAGTGTTACAATCTCTGTGAATCCTCTAATTCGTCTTTTCAAATATAAGTTCAAGGGCTTTTGAGATTGCTCTTAAATTTTGGTTGAATTTGATCTCAACTTGTACTTGAATTCAAGGGCTTTTGAGATTGTTCTTGAATATTGTAGTCTTGATCTTGAGGGCCTTTGATCTTGAACCTTCCTCTTGATTTCTAGAACTTGTAGAGAAATGCTTGAGTTCTTGAATTCCTGTAGCTTATAAAGAAATTTGCGGTTTTTGATCCACAAGTTCTCTCTAACTTCTTGTTGGATTTTCTGAATTATGAGGACCCATATATATAATTGTTGACTGAAAGAGTTGTGATGAAGATAGGGTTCCTTAGGGAAATCAGATTTAAGTGATATGACGATATTTAATTGGTCGGAACATGTCATTTATAGACACATGACACATTTCTATTGTCCTTTGATTTCACTACAAAAAAATACTTAAATCCTAGAGGTTTTATAATGGAGGTCAACTCAACCCCCACAAATTACATCAAGTTACGGAGGTTTGATTAACCCATATAATTTTAGTAGAATTTGCGGGGTTGTTACCCGCCACAATCCTAAAAAATAAAATTTATGATACCACAACACTACTTTTATGTCCTTGCTCATTTAATCCCCAAATAAGAAAAAAGTTCAATTCTATTTTCTGCCTGAATCGATTCCGAACTTCATTATTTATCATCAGATAATTAGGTTCAGAGTAGGAAGAGATGGAGGTGGCGCGGTGGAGAATCGATGGTCGCGGAGCTATCACCGTCGTCTTCCACAATAGCAGTGGTCGGAGTAGAAAAATATTGAAGCGGCGGTGGCGATTGATCGTACGGTTGGTTCACACTTGTCTTCTCCTCTCTTACTTCCAGTTTCTCTCTATTTAACAATTGCGCCCTAATTTAGCATCCAAAAGCTTCAAAAATGAGTTCTCTTTTCCTCATTTTCATGCATTTCGATCTATAAATCAATTGAGTTTTTTTTATCTCGACTTCAAATTGTTTGTAAAAAGTTTTGAGATTTGTATTTTGATACTATTTTTTTTTCCAGAAAAATCTACAAGAGAAATTTATCTTCGTCGATTTTGGAGCAAAATAATGCTCCAATAGGCTGTTGCCCTACATCCTGCACCATGGAGAAGTTTCAGCTCTGTCTAAGGTTTTTAACTATTGTACTTTTTGGATTTCCCCTAAACTTCGAGTTTTTAGGGTTTCAATATGGATAATCTAATTAAATAAGGTTTACATGGATGATAACTTGCTAGTAATTGACTTTTTGGTTGGATAGATTATCTTCTTAATTGATTTGTTAGTTCTTAGTGAATCTGGTAGATTTGAGAGAGATGATATTTGTTTCTGTGTTATAAGGTGGTGATGTTGGAGAAATATGGTGTTTTCTCTACTTGTTTGATGATGGAACTTTTTTTCTTGTCGTGTCATCAGCCCATGTAGGATTAGAATTAACACCATAAGGTTGTTTCACTTTATCGATCAACTGACCATATCGAGTATATTGAGTATACATGCTATGGTGATAAGAAATAGATGATACTTGATGGCATATTGTGCGTTTGATCTCTCAAATTCCCTGAGAGTATTCATAGGCACTTGTCTAAATTATAAAGATTGAGCATGTCGGAATCCGGCGAAATCAAGTCACCGACAGCTAAACCTGACCCTCAAACTACCTCTCCGCCACCGTCTCAAACACAATCACAACCACAAACACAACCACAACCACTGCCGCAACAACCTCAAACGACAGTTTTGTCACTAAAGCGTCCCCAACAACTGTAATTGGGTTTTATCTGATTATTTATCAAGCAGATATTGACTGTATGAGATTTTTTTGCTTATGTTTCAGATTTTTTTGATCGGTTGTTCTAGTTTCATCCGTCTTGAGAATTTGGTGTAATTTTTCCTTCTAACACACATTTTTATTTTCTCCTGAAGCTTAGATATTGGATATTGTTGTGCTGTTGATATAGTTTTGAGTGTTGATTTGGTCGAAAATCAAAATCTTCCCTGTTTGGTCTCTAAGTTGGTTGTTGTTCTTCATTATCATCATTTTGAGTTGATTATGCTTGAATGTCGTGATTCTCTTTGTCTGCCATAATCTTGTTTAATATATCTATTTTCTTAACTAAACCTGTTCAAATCTTGGTCTATAGATAAGTTGGGTTATTGTTTTTGGTACGAATACAAAGGAATTTGGTTTGCCTAAATCTAGTTTCATTGAATGGTTTCAGTCACTGGTGTGTGTATAATTGATAACTTCATTGTATCACTGCTATATATGATCATTCACTACTTTATATGTCTTATGCACGCTATTCCAGATTCATGAAGGTGTTTTGTTCATTTTGTATGTCTAAATTTATTTAGGAAGAGTTCTAACTTACATTTTGGTTTGAATATTCTTGACATGTCGTTCTAACTTCTTTTTGTTTTCTTGACATGGTGATAACATAAGGTCTTTCGGAAGTGTTGATTTTACAAAAGGACAGCTAGAGGATGGTGGTAGATCAATCACTTCTAGACAACGTAGATGGATTTATGGACTTTTGAGCTATAATTTGCACTAGTAGACTTTTGAGCTATAGTTTGCATTTGAGGGAGACAGATTATACTGATGAGACCCACCTGTTACATTGCCCCCGTCGAAAGGTACGCTTTCACTCAATATGAAACATGACAATATTGTTGGATATTCAATAAGTTGTTTGGTAATTTGATCTCTTAAGCAACCACTTAACAGGAAGTTGATGGAATGATGAGAAGTTTCTATTACTGCTTGACTTGAGAAAGTGATCATGACTGATCTTTCATCAACAATACTTCTTACTTCTTGCATTGAGAATTTCTTAAACATATCAGGTGCCAAAGCTTAAACACAAGTGAGTTCATTTAGTATCTCTATATTATGATGTTTATTTTTTTGCTGATTTATTGGAAGCTTACTTTCTAAATTTGCTCTCATCGAACTCAAAATTAGATCATATGTTACCATATGTAGTCATATGTGCAGTCGCGTATTCGATTACTCTCTTTACTTTCATTTCATCCGCATATGCTTTTCTTATCAGACCATCGTTAGAAAACGGATCCCCTCATCATATTTCTGATGATCTTGCTTCACAAATTTTGATGGATGTTTTGAAATGCCTGTTTTCTCTGAGTTTGACAATACTCTGTCCTCGGAGAATATATCTCTTCTTCTCGGGATCAACGGCTTCTCCATTCATCGAGAGCTTAATGAAAACTCCAATGTATTATATATTAATTAAAGATAAAAATTCAATGTCATATATATTGATTTTAAGGGATGAACAACAATATATCTAGAATATTACATTTATATCAGTTATTGGGTTACCCTAAGTTCTTTTTTTGTTTATTTCGTATTTATATCATCAGGTTCAGATGTTTATCTGGCGAGTTTCTTGTGTTTGGTGGTATGTTTACTGTTTTCAGTCATGCATCTAGGGCCAGTGTCTGCTTATTTATGGTTTAAGGAACGATTTAACACATGGCCTCCTTTCATGTGGATTTATGGGATTCGAAAAATTATGAAATTTGCACAAGGAATGGTGGGAAATATGTTTTTTCAGTACTTTTTTAGATTTGCTTCTCCTCATCTATTAGCAGTGTTCTTGTGCTTTGCAGTGGCTTGGCTTGAGAATGTAGCGATGATTCAACCTTTGCCTGATTTTGGAATCTTCAATTTCTTACTTGTTAATGCTTGCCTAGGCTTTGCAGTGAATGTCTTCAATCTCGGTATAAAAGCTTGGCTGGTATATTCTGCTTGCCTTTTGTTATACTTTTTCCGGTGGAAGTAAGGTTCAGTGACCTTGAGATATGACCAACTTTTCAAATGCATTCAGCAAAATGCAGTACTACCGGTCAAAATGGATACCATCATCGTACTGAGAAGAATAGAGTTTCAGCATTTACTTCATTGGGAAGAGCACAAGGTTTAAATAATTTATTATTGTTGTTACTGTTATTTTCCTAAAGGTGTTTTTGAAGATAATTTTGACATTTTAATGCTTTCTGTTGTCTTGAGGATTGTAGTTGAGATTTGAGAACATTCGTAATGCAAAAGTTTTGTTATTGTGGTTCAAAGTTTTTGTTGTTGTTATTCTGGTTGAGAACAAGCTTTAGTTTGTTATTGTGGTTCAAAGTTTTTGTTGTTGTTATTCTGGTTGAGAACAAGCTTTAGTTGTTATTGTTATTATGAATGTATAAATATAGTGGTTAATTATATTGAAATTCATATTAGTTTTAATCTAATGATATAAAAAATAAAATGTTAAATTTGGATTAAAAAGTTCTGAAACGAAAGTGAAAAAAACTGGTAAACAAGTAGTGGGGGTTTATAACCCCAAGAAAGCGAATAAAAAAACTTTGCGGGGGTTATTTAAAAACCCCTGAAATCTAATTGTGACAGGCCTAACAACAGGAGTTTTGGGAACCCCCATAACAACAAATTCTGGGGGTTTTCAACCCCTGCAATTTGTACAGTTTTTTTGTAGTGTTTGGCTATGCATGTTATGTCGTTTTGACATGTTACATGGTCCTATTGGTTTCTTTATTTCACATATTATGCAATGTCACTTGACATGTGACACTAAATTAGGTCTCTGGAATAAGATGACATATTGGACTTAGCAAGACTTAGCAATATGATCTCATTATTTGTAGGATAGACTAGACCAATGAAATTGAATTTTAATTATATATATATAGACTTAAACAATAATCTAGTTATATTAATCTACAATATTTATTTGAACTAATACATCTTGAATTTAATATAATTCGAATCATTTTATAAATTTTACATACAATAAATTTTGAAATGATTGTGAATATTTTATCTTGTTATTCACATTAAACAGATTGGGATACAACAATTGAGATTTTATAAAAAAGAACAAAGAACAAACTTTGATATTGTGCAAACCACACATCCTTTCACAAAGGGGCGGCACAACTACTACATTTTTTGCCCCTCACTTTGTGGATTGGGTTACAGAATTTGTATATGTACATCAACAACAAGCAATTACGCTTCAATAACAAACAAATCAAGACATGCTATATGAATTTTCACTGTTCATGTCATTTCATTTACTCACGAAGTCAACGTGATTGTAAAATTCATTCCTTTGATACCCTTAAATCTTTTATTTTCCTTAAAAGTTCATAAATTATGTAATTCCTCTTCAGAAGAAGATTCAATAGGTAAGTAAATGTGTGCTTGGTTAACAATCCAATCACTACACTCAATTGATCCACCTGCTGCAGTCATAAGTGCACTTCTAGGATAGGCATTTTGATGATGCACCCCTCGTTCTCCTAATCATACACAACAAATTAATTAATTATCAAGTATTTTAATTATTAGTAAATCAAACACACCAAATATATATATATATATATATATATATATATATATATATATATATGTGTGTGTGTGTGTGTGTGTGTAGTGGGTAGGAATTACTAGGAAAAGTGTATATATGTTAAATTCAATGTCAAGTATTTGTATTATTTATTAGGCTTTTGATGGCAAACACGTTGTATTAAAATATAGAAATGTAAAGGGTTGACTTCACTTATTTCTTATTTTAGATATATATTCCAAATTAAGTTCATGAGCTTTTTAGCCAAATAATATTTAGCATCATTGTCTTTAGTAATTAGGAGAGCCTTTTGTGCATAATGGGTATTCAAAAATGAAATAAATCCCCTTTTCCTTATTATTATATTTTAGACAATCAGGTAAATCTTGTTATTACACGATAATATTTATTGCTGTAATGATATATTGCGATATTTGAATTAATATCAATATATTTAAAGTCGTTAAAGCCTTGTAAAGAAATTTATATAGAGTGTTAGTTATAAATATCCATATTTATTTTAGCTAGTAAATATAGTATAGCGACAATTATATTATTACCGTTTAAATATTTGTCGCAAAATCTGTATTGTTATTAAAATAAAGGAATGAAGTTTAGAACAATTTCAAGTGGGGAATTATACAGAATAATCAAGTATCAGTTACAGTGGCTCACAACCTACTCAAACTTTATATTATAATTTATACGTATCAGGTTAAATAAGTAATAAGTATATAATAATAAAGATAATTAAAGTACCTTGGGTGAGTAAAGCTGCAGGTTCATTGACTTGCAGGCCACCATCAACTTCTTCTAAAGAACTCCAATTTGTGAAGGCATTCCTCACCAAATTCTCAATATATGACTATTAAAAAGACAAAAACAATTTTTTTTTTAAATCAGTGAAAAAGTTTAAAACATTTCAAAATGTGTTATAAAAGTTGAAAACAAAATAATTAAAACTTACCCTTTGAATTCCTCTTAACTCTCTACTATGACAAATTTGTCCATTAATAATTGCTCTAATAACTTGACATATTGGATTGAGGATAAGAATGTAGTTTGGTCCTCTAGCTATGTATGATTTAGTGCCCATCTCACAAGTTTTTGCATGTCTATATGTTACTTCCCACATTTTCTCCGACATTCCATTTCCAAGTATCTGTCAGAAATAAATTCAAAATTTAAATTTAATGAATTCAACGTTCTAATTTCTTATATTTAAAATTATTTTGGAACCGTGTTACATAGTTGACAATATATATATACGTACCCTTCTTATTTTATGTGGGTCAATATTGGCCAACTTGAGAAAATCTTGTACTGTCTTTATGCCTTGTGAAGTTAGCTTCTTGTGAAAAGTTCCATCTTTTCCAATTTTTTCAAGACGCCATACATCATCTCCTAATGCTGGTGGATAATGCTTCTTATACACTATAAAAAAATAACATATATATCGATATATATTATGATCATATAATAATAATAATATATTTCATGAATCTAATGCCTTTGAATTAATTATATATGACGCGATAAAAATAATTCATCAAATCTCTTCTCTATATATATATATACTTGTTAATAAAGTGCACATATAATATAACTAGGGTTAGGTATAGATGTCAATGCTTGACTCAAAAAAACATAGATTTGCCTCAACAAAAATCACAACAACATCAAGTGACCTATATATGTATGTGTACGTGACTCAACAAGTAATATATTTTGTATCGATACGATATATTAGTGTGAAAAAAAATGACTTACATTCTCCGCGATGATCTTTAACCATAAAAGAATCAGTCATGGCTTCCATTATTCGTATTGAATTTTGACCATTTCCTATGTGAACCACTTTTGCACCGATACGAAATCTCCGGCTTCGAATCCAGCTAGAATTATCAGTAAATTCAAGATCACCAAGAGAAGCAACACCATCTCTCATAGTAATATTAAGTTCACCAGTAACCAATGGTCTTTTTCCTGCCCTTTCTTTAACTATATTCTTATTGAACTCTTCATGTGTCCAATTTTCTCCACTAGGAAAGTCTCCATCTAGCACCACGATCTCGATTTTAATCGGGGTAGCTAAGGTGGTTGGAACTAGGCAATCACCAGTCGCGTCCACAAGTAGGAGCTGGAGAGGGTATTGACCATCTGAATCCATAATTTTGCTATTGGTGAAAATTGGTAGAGAAAGTTTTTTGTTGAATATTAAACGTAGGTTTGATGGTTCAAGTGCTTTGATTCTTAAAGAAGGTGATCTTCCTATTGATCTAGAACATCTTCTTAGTCCACTTTCAACCTCTTCATGAACCTATACATAATTTCAAGAAACAAATTTAAATAAGTATCGACAAGAGGGGTTTCTCAGATGGTCATGTTGAATTATACACCCTTCACCAAAATTATTATATTTTGTATATATATAGGTCGAAATATCAAATCTTGAAATATATATACCACTTTTCGGAGCATGGGTTCCAAGGCTGAACAAAAGTTATCTAAGAAATTCACCATCACCACTTCTTTAATCACACTACAAACAAAGAAACAAAAAGTTAATTAGAAGATGATATATATAAATCTTGAAATACTATATATAAAAAGTAATTAATCATGACATACGAAGCAAAAGAAGGTGTTTTTCTTAGACGTTTGTAATTTGGTTGATTGGATTCAGGATCAACAAAGTCATCAAAGAATCTTTTGGTTGCCATTGGTATTATATGTGGGAAAAAGTTAGATGAAATTCAAAGAAATTTAAGAGGAAATGATATGAGGAAAAGAGGTGGATTAGAGGATTTATATAGGGTATAACATAAGGTGTTATGGTCTTATCTCAAATGGAGAAAATAATGAGTTAAAATTATAAAGTAAAGTTTATGTTATTTCCAAATATTTAAAAAATAGGTAAAGGAAGTTTCGTGGAATGATGAAAGAAAGAGCAAGGCAATAGAGAGGATTACAATTTCAAAGTGATCTAAGAAAATGTGATGTAACGACTTTGACGTCAAGGCCTATAAGTCAACCTCCCATCCCCAAAATAAACCAAAGAAGCTAGACAAGCAAACTAGTATAAATTATTAAAATACTTGGAATTTTCTTATATCTAAAAAGTAATAATACTTAGTGTTATACATGTATTAATAATGTAATGATTAATTGTAAATGAATTAATGTATTATTTTATTAAGATATTAGTTATACATGGATTAATTATTCATGTATCAGTTATTCCATCTTTTATCCTGCATAAAATGATATTCCCTCCGTTTAAAAAAAGAGAGACCGATTTTGACACGACACAGAGTTTAAGAAAATAAAGAAGAATTTTCAGTCTTGTGGTCCTATATTAAAGTTATGTCAAATGTACCAAAATGTCTTTGAATCTTGTCGTCTTAAACATGCCACGTGAAAAGTTAAAAATAAAGTATATTGTCGAAAAAGGAAAAAGACCATTCTTTTTTAAATAGACTATAAAAAGGAAAGTATGTCATTCTTTTTTAAACGAAGAGAATACATTGATTCCCTTATAACTTAACATGTATTAGTTATGCGCTTCTAAGTTGTCAACTAAATGTCGTATTAATTTTATTGATCAATAACTTATTTCCTATCTATCGGTCAAACGTCGTATAAGTTATACAAAAATTAATACATGAATAATTTATTTCATATTCAGCTACCAAATAGCCCTTATTGTAAAACTTTTTCAAAAGATTTTCTTTAATAGTTGTTTTTTAAATGAAGTTTTGGTAGTAGGATTATTTTTTAGTAGGATATATATTCACTTAAAAGGCCAATTTTTTTAAAACCTCAAAATAAAAAGACCATCCAATATTATATTAAAATCATTCTTCCAAAAAGGTTCTTTTAATTACTTGAGGTACTGATTAGTGAAAAGGGAAAAGAATGCTACGTGCACTACTATCGATGGGTTTTTAACTGTGGTCTATGAAAGTTCACGACCTCACCACCAAGTAGCTATAAGGGTGTGTATTCGATTTTTTGATTAGGTTATATTATTTTGATTTTGATTTTTAAATTTTAAAAAAGTGTAATTGAATTTGAATTAAAATAAATTTGGTTTGGTATGATTTTTCTTTTTTTTGATTTGTTTTTTTTTAGTTTGATTATTCGGTCATGTCAATAATTAATAACACAATCAAAATTATATTCGCAAGTTGAAAAAAATATTTATACAAGGAAAAGTAATAATATTAAATCTTTTAAATATACTTTCTAATATAAATCACAAGTAGAACTTAAAACACAAGATATATATATATATATATATATATATATATATATA
>JAJONR010010851.1:0-13064 GCA_029582245.1 Solanum etuberosum | reverse complement strand
ACCTTATTCATTGTCTGAAATTAATAACAGACTTAATAAACAGACTACTCATACAAGAGATTCTTCCTTTGATGATTTGAAAGATGAAATTGAAAATTAAAAAAATGAGATTAAATCTCTTAAACAAAATCAAATGATTTGTGATCATAGACTTACTCAGATAGAGACTGTTAATAACAAAGGAAAAAATATTGTTGAAGAAGATACTCTTGCAAAACCCTTTAATCATGATCCTAGACAAGGTATGTTTTTAGTATTGTTACTGCTCATAAATGGTATATTAAATGCACCATCTTGATTGATAATAGTTTTTCAATAACTGATATTGTTATGATTGATAGTGGAGCCGATGTTAGTTGTATTCAAGAAGGTTTAGTACCTACTAAATATTTTGAAAAGACAACTCATCTGGTTAAATCTGCTTCTGGACATGCTTTAGATATAAAGTATAAATTACCTAATACACGTATTTGCCAAAATAAAGTTTGCATTCCGCATTTCTTTTTCTTGGTTAAAAATCAGTTATACCCTCCAATTATACTTGAAACCTCCTTTATAAATGCTATTTATCCATTTACTAGCATAGCTGTTAAAAGATTTTCTGCTACTTATGAAAATAGAAATTTAAATTATACTTTTATCACTGACCCTATTTCTCGTGATATTAATGTTTTGATTAATATGAAACAGAGGCATGTTGATTCTTTGCAACTAAAATTATTTAGTATAAATATATTTGATACTTTGAAATCCACCAAAGTACAGGAAAAAATGAAATTAATTTCTGAACAAATTGCTATTGATATTTGTGCCGATCATCCTAGTGTTTTTTTGAAATCGAAAAAAGCATATTGTTACTCTTCCATATGAAGATAAATTTTCTGAGAATGATATTCTTACTAAATCTCGTCCTTGTCAGATGAACACCGAATTGGTAGAATTCTGCAAAAAAGAAATTGATAATTTGTTACAAAAGGGTTTGATAAAACCTTAAAAATCACCTTGGTCTTGTACTGCATTTTATGTTAGTAATGCTGCTGAAAAGGAACGTGGTGTTCCTAGATTAGTTATAAATTATAAACCTTTAAATAAATTCTTAAAATGGATAAGATATCCTATCCCCAATAAAAGAGATTTGCTTTCAAGATTATATGATGCTAATATATTTTCAAATTTTGATTTAAAATCTGGTTATTGGCAAATTCAGATATTTAAAGAGCATACTTATAGAACTGCTTTTAATGTTCCCTTTGGACAATATGAATGGAATGTTATGCCTTTTGGATTAAAAAATGCCCCTTCTGAATTTCAGAAAATAATGAATGATATTTTTAATCCTTATTTGAATTTTATGATTGTATGGAAGGATCTATCCCTTTTACCCGAGCAAGGGGCCTGCCAAGATTTAATACGTATTTATTGAGCCCATGTGTCTAGCAGTTCTAACCGGGTATAGGCGCCCTTTTTCAACTCCTTAACGGGCTGAGAACCACGGCTGGCTAGACGAAGTGACAAAGACAAAGCCAATAAAAATAGTATCGAATCTGACTGTACCACCATCTTGGAACCAAATCAAGAAACCCTATATAAATTTATTTATATTTTGATAAAGTCTAGACCTTTCATAGTGAATATAAAAGAGAAGTTAGTTAATCGACATAGATATGAATTTTTTAGCCGGACATAGTCACGGCTTTGATCGGAGAAATACTAAAAGAAGAAATCAAAAGAAAAATATAATACCTTGTAGAGATGGCCGACTGCAAGGCCTATGAACGAACTTTATTAATTTATTTACTTCCAATCAGTATCTGGTGAACTAAAAACTTTACAAGTTATAAAGATTTACAGTTGGAGAGAGAAAGTAGAGAGAGGGGTTCCTAAACTTCTGCCTAACAAACTGAAAAACAAACTTATATATAGAAAAAGAAAAAAAAACATTTCGAAACTTTGTACAGTATCGTTGGGTCCCATTTGTTCCCTTAACAGTGTATCTACTGTTGATGATGGCTTTTACTGTAGAGACGACTCTATGGTTTGTCATTTTCCTTTAATTTTCGAAGGAAATCTTCCGCTTTTCTCAGAGTATCTTCTGATGTAGTTTTTTCTGACTCACTAGGTTGAGCTTCTTGAATATCATCTGTGACGTTATCACTTGTCTCACTTCTCATAGAAATGTCCGATTTTTCATATTGAGTGATATTGAGAAGCAGACTCCTCTTAACCTCTTCCAAATAGCTGTTGATCATTTCTTCTTTATCTCCATCTTGGATGAATATTTTTCTGGCAATATGCCTGACCGAGCTATCAACAATTATTTCCTTTTGGGGAGTAATACAATATTCTTGGATCCTTTTTGCAATAAGATCCAGCAGTTCTTGTCCATATAATGTTTTTGTTTTGGGATTTTTTTTCATCAGTTTGTCACAAAAATTATTATAAAAAGTTCTGTATAAACAAGGAATCTGTTCCTCGGTGAATCCCACTTCCGGGGTCCATTTATGAATCCAAGGGATAGAGAATTCAATGAAAAAATAAATTTGATCTATTTAACAGATATGATCTGTATGGTATAACTCATTTAGGTCCGGTGAGACTTTAACCCATTCTTATAATTTAAGAAATGAATCAGTCAAATTTTTTGTAGTTGGGCCGTAGTTATAAGAAAAAGTCATATATAGAAAAATTAATTTATAAAAAAAGCTAACTTTTATATCTAAAATTAATATTATAAAAATATTACATAAAAAATAATTAAGTATACAAGAGATTTAATTAAAACATAAAATTTATATAATGTTTAATTAAAAGTTTTGTATAATGAAATAATATTAAAATATTCAATAAAGTGAATTGGTGTGATGAATAGTGTTACACCAAATTTGGTGTAACACTATTCACACACCAAAATTGTGTAAAATTTGGTGTTGGGTTGGAGCTCAAAAACACCAAATAAGGATTTGGTGATGAACATTAATTAAACATTTAGCTTTTCTATGTTTGTCAAATTCATACTTTCAAGACTAATAATTCTCAAGGATAAAATAGAAAGAATAATGTTATTTATTACAATATTGATTTTATAAAATAACAAACATTACAAATATCTATTTTTAATAAGGACATAAAAATAAGAACACAAGGAATAGTAAATTAGCGCATCAACATTTGACATTACTCAAGTGGATCTCAATAATTATACCATTAATAAACTAAGTTAAGATGGTTAGGGGATTCAAAATTCATTTTTAGACTTTAAGTTCAAATCAAGCACTATATTACTCTGAAAATCGAGGATCCACCACTAATGATAAATAATATGAAACTTATAAGTTATATTTGAGAGTAAGGCAATATATGTCCCCCTCTCCATATTTTCACTTTTCTTGTGCTGATTATACACATGTAAGGGGTCAAGGCCTAAACCCCACGACAATAGCGATCTAATTAATAAAAAGTATTGATTTTTTGGTTGCATTCCTTGACCCCCACCACAATGGTGATCTAAATCTAAAAAAAATAGTACAGTATTGATTTTTGGTTGCATTTGTCTAACTTGGCCCGTGACTGAATCTTATCGAGCATTTATTTACAAACAGATAATAATTCTTGCTGGAAGTTAGTAAATCATTTAAGGAAAAAGAAAAATAACAGCTCCTTCCGTTCACTTTAATTTATTTACTTATTATAAATATTTTTATTTTTACTTGTCACTTTTAGTATATTTTTTTTTCATGTTTTACCTTCTCAATATTTATTATTTATTCATCAGATTATTTTTCAAGACCTAAGGGCTAAGACTAAACATCAATTAACAATACACGAGTATTGTGGTAAAATACTCATAGCATTAATTATTGTTTCTTAAGGAGTGTAGAAAATTTAAAGTGGATAAGTAAATATGAACAGAGAGAATACTCTCTCCATTGGTGACTTACGTGCTAAAACTGTCCCCTTCTTTATCTTTTGGTGCTTTATGAAAATTCTAATTACAAATCTGGTGTCTGGGCTCTTGTCGATGATATAATTCAAAAAGAATCATACCTCAGAAACTATCTATTAAAGTTAGAATGGAGAAGGACCTAAAATGCCCTTTAATTATTTGAATTGGTACAAAACTATCATTCGTCCACCTTTCAATCCTAGACGTCAATTTTTTTACTCAAAAATACTCTTGATATTAAGCCTAAAATGCCTTTAAACTATGAGATTTGATACAGTATTGTCTTCCATCCACCTTATGAGTATGAGTCGTTAGATATAAAGATTTTTTTTTTTAAAAAAAGGTTGAGATCTTGGTATTTGGAAGCCGAAATGTGAATATAGGGTAGTTTTATACCATTTTTCTCCAAAAATTAGAAATCCCCAAATCAACTTTCCTAAAATGATGCAGGATTCAAGTCTCATTACCCTAACAACAGGATTTACGCCCCTTAGCTAACAAGATATACATACATACATCAACTTTGGACTCAAAATATGCCATCCGTGCAAAAACTTCAAACGAAAGGAAATTGTGCTGGTTCATAGAATTGGGCTTGTTGGCAAGCTTTTAAAAACTAGCCACCTATTACAAATTTGACCCAAAGAAAATGTACGGAAAATTCTCTGCAACTCTCTTCCCAATTGAAACTGATTCGCTTGCACCATAACTCAAATGACCATTGCCTCTAGAGCTCTCTTTCTCTTCCAGAAATCAATCGCAATAGCAAGCACTCTAACAACAACACAAAATCCCCAAGATTGGAGAACCCAATTCAAACAAACCCAATTACTTTCCCAAATTTCCTCTATTCTCTTGCAAAGACAAACAAATCAATGGCCTTCACTTCTCAAGAACCTCAAACCTTCTTCTTCACAATTTACTCCATCTCTCTTCCTTCAAATCCTCCACAACACCCGAACTAACCCACAAGTCTCTATACGCTTCTTCGACTATGCCAAGAACAATTTTGGGTTCCAACCTGATGCCAAAGTTCTTTGTACACTTGTGTATATACTTCTCGGGTCCGGTCTATCCAAACCCGCAAAACCCATCTTGGATACTCTCATTCAAACATACCCACCAGCCCAAATTGTGGGTTTCTTGATTCAGTCATTGAAAGCTGGTGAAATTCACATTCAGTCTTCAGTTCTGAGCTCAGTTCTTGAATGTTATTGCAATAAAGGTTTGTTCTTGGAAGCTCTTCAGGTTTATCAAATAGTTAGAGAATATGGCTATTTGGTGTCTGTTAATTGTTGTAATATGTTGCTTAATTTACTGCTCGGTAAGAATGAGTTAAGACTGGGTTGGTGTTATTATGGTTCTATTATTCGTAATGGGGTTCAGGAGAATGTGGTTACATGGTCGTTGATTTCTCAGATGCTTTGTAAAGATGGGAAATTTGAGAAAATTGTTGCTATTCTAGACAAGGGTGTATGTAGTCCTCTTATTTATAACATACTCATAGACTGTTACTCTGAGAGAGGGAATTTTGAAGCTGCATTTGGTTATTTAAATGATATGTATAGTAAATGTATTGATCCAACCTTTAGTACTTTTAGCTCAATTCTTGATGGTGCTTGCAAATATCAAAATGCCGAAGTGATTGAATCAGTGATGAGTTCCATGGTGGAAAAAGGACATCTCCCGAAAGTTGTGACACCTGACTATGATTCTGTGATTCAAAAGTTCTCTGGTATGGGAAAAGCATATGCAGCTGAATTGTTTTTCAGGGAAGCTTATGAAAAAAGCATTAAGCTACAAGACAATACTTATGGCTCTATGCTAAGGGCATTCTCCAAGGAAGGTAAAGCTGAAGATGCTATTTGGATGTACAACATTATAGTTGGGAGAAAAATATTCATCAGTGACAAATGCTATAGTGCCTTCATGAGTGTCCTATGCAATGAAAATCCATCACTGGAAGTTAGCAGTTTGTTGAAAGACTTGATAGGAAGAGGATTTGTACCTTCCGTATCTCAAGTATCTAAATTTATAGTTTCTCAATGTGAAAAGCGTAAGTGGAAAGAAGCTGAGGAGCTTCTGAATGTAATTTTTCAAAGAGGACTTCAGTTAGAATCTTTTTGTTGTTGCTCTTTGGTGTGGCACTATTGCTTTAGCAGAAGGATTGATTCTGCCATTTCTTTACATACTGAACTAGAGAGACTTGGTGTTGCTTTAGATGTAGAGACCTACGGTTTACTACTTGACAGACTGTTTAAATCAAGACGGCGTGAAGAAGCTCTAAAGATCTTTGATTACATGAGAACACATGATATGTTAAGCAGCGAAAGCTTTTCAATCATGATTAGAGGGCTATGTCAGGAACAGGAGTTTAGAAAAGCAATGAGACTGCATGATGATATGTTGAAATTGGGGTTTAAACCTGACAAAAAAGCATATAAGCGTTTGATTTCTGGGTTTGGCTAAATAATACATTTTGGCCTCATTTATATTTTATCTCTTCACTTACAATACATACTGTACAGCATGGTTGCTCACCTGAGAGTAGATCTTGGTGATGCTCGCTTTCGGTAGCCATCCAATTTTTTATCTCTCTATGCACAATTTAAACAGCATACAATGAGAAATATGAATCTGTCCTTTACTTACAACAGGTAATTTCTGTTCCTTTTCTCTTCCCCTTTTTCATTTGACTCAAAATTCTGTTCAGAAAGGGTTTTCATTTATGTAATAGCCCCATTGTTTGACAGCAGAAAATTTCATACTTTTGGCTACACTTGAATGTTTATCTACTGATGTCACATGGTGGACTTGTTTGTAAATTGGCAGTATTGACGATCTAAAATTTTTATGTCAGTCCTCTGCATCATTGCCTAAAGAATTCTCGTGACAATTGCATGTTAGACTGTACTTTCTTTGCCTGGAAATAGTTTCCAGTGGCTTCCTTCTAAATGCTTTCATCTCCCCTAGCAGAGGTGTCATTGTTCGGTTGCATTTCAGCTTTCACTCTTTCCGAAGTGATTCATACTGTCTCTTGTGATGTGTGACACTGAGGTCGATCAACTTAAACATCTGAGTGTAATTCTAGTGGTATTTGAAGTTGTCTCTGGGCTTCCTATTAATTGGAGAAAAGTTACTTGTAAGTGACTAATTGCTGCATTCTGACTGCTACCTTAGGCCTCAAAGTTGGTACCTCACCAATACTCGTCTTGGATTGTGATTGGGGGCTAAGCATAAAGTTGATTGCATCTGGGAAGGAGTAATGAAATGTGAGAAAAGGTTAGCCAGGTGGAAGAAACAATATCTTTCTGATTAATAGCGTGTTGGATTCACGTCACCCATATGTGATATCTCTGTGGCCTCTCTTTAAGGCCAATACTGGGATCAAGGTGGGCAACAGCAGAAAAGTTTCTTTGTGGAAACGACAATTGGATAGGACACAGACCTTTGCAAGTTGGTGTTTTCAGATTTATTCACATTGCCTTCAAAAGCTGCATCTACAGAGTAAACGGATTTGGAATATCAACCTCTGAGTAAATTTCAAGTCTGTTGATTTTTTTAATTATTTGAACACATATCAGCAGCTAACTAAAACTGAAGACAACATAACATGGATTTCTAGCAAGAAGAGCCTATTCACAGTGAAATCATTCTAGAGAAAATCAACAAAAGAGAAGTTACCAAGTCATTGGCCATTGAAACAGATGTTGAGATCCAATGTTCCATTCCATGTGGTTTTCTTTACATGGATTGTGTGTAAAGAAGCTTGTGAGAATATCCAAAAAGAGGTTTTGACCTATGGTTTGCAATTGGTCATACAAAGATCAACAAGTGATTTACTGAGGTGCTAGAACAGAAAAGACCCAAGTAAGGAAGAGAAAAGACTATACTTGCTGGACTGAAGAAATCAAATAATATGTTTTGATGATTCTGCAAGCTCCGCCAACAAGATAAACTGTAATTGTGTATGTTTTTGTTTTGCTTAAACAGTTCTACAAACATCTTTTCTTATTTATTAGCAATGACCAGTTACTTATCTTATTTGTTTAGTAGCTTATTAAAGTCGAATTATTGACCTGATCTCTAGGCCCACTCAAATCTTTAAGGATGATATTGGCAAATAATCACTTTTTATACGTTAATCAAGCTTTAAATAATGTTTCTGAAATTACAAAAAAAACTTAATCCGCTTTTTAATATAGATAAATTTTCAGTTTATTCATACTTGTTCACTTTAGAAAATTAAGAGATAATTTATCATTTAGTTCATCATTTACTCTTATTATTAACTATAGTCATTTCTCAATGCATTTTTTGAAACATGGAATGTTATATTCAAAAAATGATATACTAGTAAAATTATCCTTCTTTATATTATTTCTTGGTGGAGTGTGTCAAATCAATATTGACCAAGTAAAATGAACCAGTACTCCACGAGGATCCCAAACGGGTCACCGCCCAATTTTCTTTAAAGACCCGACCCAAATCAAACCACATGCCCATCGGCCCATCCTTCCAAATCCAACACAAAAAACCTTTTTGACATTTCTGCTTCATGCATGCATGAAACCTGGAAACCTTCCATCAAATCAACAATGGCGATCTCCACAATTCAATCTTCTTTTCTACTCATTACTATCCTGTTTCTCCTCTCACCCATCACTACCCATTCCAATTCTTCCGATGACTTACTCTCCGAGCTGATACATCTCCGATCAAAATCTCCCCTCGGTCTGATCCACCTCAAAGACCCCCTTCTCCAACGCATCCTCTCAATCCCTTCCCCTAAACCATTCTCATCCCTCATATTCTTCGACGCCAGACAACTCCACTCTAAACCCGATAACTCAATCCCTAGTATCAAATATGAATTCTCCCTTCTCTCCTCTTCTTTCCTCACCAACAACCCCCAAAACAACACTCAGATTTTCTTCTTCATCATAGAATTTCAAGAATCAAAGTCTTCCTTCGAGCTTTTTGATGTTCAATCTATACCCCATATTCGGTTAATACCCATTTCTGTGACGGATGTTAAAACTGATTGTATTAAAATGGATGCTTCTGGTTTTTCTATGGGAGCTGACTCGATGAAGGAGTTTGTGGAGACGAATTCGAATGTTAATTTGGGTCCAATTCATGCGCCACCAGTTATTCCGAAGAAAATGATGATGATTATTGGTGCTGGGTTTTTGATTTGGAGTCCATTTTTGGTGAAAAAGTTTGTTATTGGAAACACCCTTTTGCAGAATAAGTATGTATGGATGGTTGCGTCGATTCTAGTGTACTTCTTCAGTATTTCAGGGACAATGTATACTATAATTAGGAAAGCACCTCTGTTTTTGATTGATAGAAATGATCCAGGGAAGTATCATATCTTTTACCAAGGATCAGGGATGCAGTTGGGAGCTGAAGGTTTTGCTGTTGGATTCTTGTACACGATTGTTGGATTGTTGTTGGCACTAATGACTCATGTTTTGGTTCATCTGAAGAACAGGGGAACACAGAGTTTGCTCATGGCTTTCGGGCTCTTCGTTTCATTTTGGGCAGTAAAGAGGGTGATTTACTTAAATAATTGGAAGACTGGCTATGGTGTTCATGCTTATTGGCCTTCAGGTTGGATGTGATAGCAATGTAGTTTGTTTGGCTGTTATTCTCTTAGGTAAGAGTTTTGTAGTTTAAACTACATGTGAGCTGATTCCAATTCAACTAAAAGTAGTTGACAGAAAAGTTTCAGCTTTTACATTTTAGATTTATCGAGCTTTTATCCTGTAGTGAAGCATTTGTTTGCCAGTTGAAATTTTCTTACCAATAATTCCTCACTTTATATCTCTCAAACTTTACTGACTTTTTTAGTTACTTACATGATCATTAATCTTGTGCCATTTCTGTTATCGCCACTTGTTAGCTTTTATCTAATTGTCTAATATGTAAATTGTTTGTCATACGTCAGGCAAGATGAGGAAATTATTGTCTAAACAGTCAAAGATTAGAACCTGGTGTTGCCTCCCCTGAGAAATGAGAGGGCCTCCATAAATTTAAATTGTATTTTTAACAGATATTAGCATGAATAGAGGAATATTTACCTTCCAACCATCAATACAAGCAATGTTGCGGCGATTGAAAGTTTTCATGGTTTGGGGCATTAATTGGACAGGAAAAGGTTAGGGTTTTGGCTAGAATTACGGAAAAAAAAGAGAGGAGTTGGGCTCCCAACTATGTATTCCAGCTGTTTACCCCATGCTTTTGTTATTGAATTTATGTTGCTATCTGCAGGAAGGCATCTTCCTTTTCATGTTTGTAAAGGAAGTAGTTTTCCTTTGTTTGAAGACACTTGGATATGGTCTAAACGGAAACTAAAGGAAATTACTTGGGTAAGTTTGCAGCTATGTATTTTCAATGCACACAATGATATTTCATTATGGGGGTAAATTACTAGTGAAGAAAAGGAAAAGATGAAAAGGGTTGCACTTTGATGTAGTGCTTTTGTATTATCTCAATTCAAGTTATACAACCTGTGGAAGTTCTGCGACAATTTTTCTTTCTGTTAATGGATTTTACGCAGAAGAATGATTGTTTTCTTGTGTTTATCAATAATGATAGATGGTTTTCTTGGGTGAGTGAAGAGCCGAGGAGGGGGAGAAGTTGGTGATGGACAATTTTCTTGGTGCAGTTGAAAATAAAACTAGTGGAAATGAATTATCTTAGTATTGAATGGATTCCTCTTGCTTGCTTGTTTTCCTGTCGCATGTTTGATTATCTTGATGGTGCAAATATATGTAACTGTTACCATGTTCTATTAATACATGTTTGATGGAGGAAACATATGATGAAATCCCAATTATAACTCATCCTAAAGTCATGTCTTTTCCTCTTTTCCTTTTCAAAAAAAGAAGTTATGTCTTTGAAAAGCCCCTGAAGGAAGATTTAAGTTATTTCATTGTCTTTTAAACATGAAGTTTCCTATTTATGGATTGAAAATAACAATCCGAATGAAAGCATCCATTAGAGTATGATCATGCAATTAACTAGCTATAGTCCTGTCGAAAAAACTGTACACTGGTGACCTCTTGCCACCACCGGATACATAGCTTATCGATAGTTCATCTTAAAATGCGAGGGAACGGATGAACATTATGTTGTTTCAAAAACCACCATCTTACCTTCATTTAAACAGTCTTTTACCACCAGTTATGAAACCTCGCTGATCATATAAGATTATCAGTATTCTTTTCCACTTCTTTTATACTTAACACAATATTTATGCTATTGTTGCAGAGAGACTTTTCCATGTGGCTATTTGACGAAAAAGGATTTCATAGAAACAGAGAAGGAAAAACTTAGTATAATGGAGTAGTTGTTTTTCTTGAACGCGGAAATATAAGGTATTTAGATGCTTATTTTTGGAGAAACGTTGCTTAAGAACTACTCTACCATCAAGAGAGAGATGCAATGTTATATTGTTAAGTTTAATCTTGCCTATGCTAATTAAGCACTTGACGTCCACCTTATGTTTTTTCTTTTTGTTGCATAAAAGTGGAAGTGGGTGGCAATTGTTTTTCACTTTTTAGATATAAAGTTGTTCACTTATTCTGCAAAGAATATATTCCTTCCCCTTCCTTCAGTTACATATTATTTTCTTACATACGTTGAATCTTGAAAACACTATGTGCAGTCAAAAAACTTTAAAGATCAAGAAAAAAGAATTGTTGGCTGATGGTCGGTTTGCTTCAGCAGATCTTGCTGGTTTTCTTTTTTTAACAGCCTTTTCTTTCCTTTCCTTCGTTGAGTTATAAAGGTACATATGAGTTTGAATTTTTTAGGCCTTTTCCTGTTCTTTATTTCCATGAACTTGCGTATCCATGCAGCAGCCTAGATGCCCTTTTTTACATTTTGCTTTTTCCTATATATATTCTTTCCTTGATAGCCAAACCATTTACTTTCTTATATTCTATTCTCTCAAGCCTTGCCCTCATTGTGCTTGAAATACTATTTAAGACATTGATCGGAAGTGAGTTGAGAATTTTGAAAGGGGACATGGAAGAACAAACAGAAATAGTAGGAAGGGCATTTGTGGATCACTACTACAATCTTTTCGACAATAATCGATCATCGGTTGGTACTCTGTATCAACCAAGCTCCATGTTCTCATTTGAGGGCCAAAAGTTGCTCGGAAATGAAGATATCTCTGCTAAGCTTAATGCCTTGCCTTTTGGACAATGCCGCCATGTTATTAGCACCATTGATTCTCAACCTTCGTCATTTGCTGGAGGGATCATAGTCTTTGTCAGTGGAAGCATTCAACTTCTTGGAGAGGACCATCCACTGAGGTTTAGTCAGGTCTCTGTTTCTCTCTTTCCTCCATATATGTGGTTTCAGTGTATGCTTTTATATTTGTTGTGTGTTCGAACAAAGTCACACATCGGAAGTTGATAAGAAAAAGAAGTTAGTACAAAATTAATGTTATGAGGTCTTTTAGAGGAAACCGGTGCAGGCTTGGCTCAAAATGGTCAGTATGACACAATGCTAAGAGTGCCTTTTGGGCTGACTTAGTCCAACTGTATTGTTTTCAATATTCTTTTAATAATGGTGGTGTCTGGACCAACTTAATGATGAATTACTTGTAGTAAAGTCTAAACGTCTTCTTCGAAATTGCATTACCGCAGATGTTTCACTTGATCCCAACTGTGGAAGGAAGCTTCTTTGTGCAGAATGACATATTTCGCCTCAACTATGGCTAGTTTAGCATTCATGTGCGGAAAATGTTGATCAAGAGAAGAAAAAGCAGTGTTTATGTGAGTGGAAATGTGGTAGAGAGAAAATTATTGGTGATGTAAGTTGATTTGAATGTGGTCTTGCCTTAACGAAGGAAATAGGAGGATCACATTATTTGATTTGCTAATTGCTTTGTAAGTCTGGGTAACATTAATTCAATATGCAATCACTAGTACCATCAAGTCTAAATAATTTAATTTATACCTTCTTATTGTGGCATGGTTCAGTCATCAGTGCCACAACTAAGCAGCAGCATATTATTATTATCATCACAGAACAAGCAACCAAAACATACTAAAACTTCACTAGCAATACATGGCACACATATTTTTAATCAAACAAGTTT
>JAJONR010010850.1:0-11139 GCA_029582245.1 Solanum etuberosum | reverse complement strand
AGGAAACTGAGATTTCCAAAAGAGTTTTGAGCAGTTTGAGTACCATCTCTTTTAAGAGAAAGATTTTTGAGTAATAATCTCAAAACACAGAAAGAGTTTATGTTTTTAAACATATGAGCTAGTTATATTTTGGGAGTAGTATTGAGCACCGATATGGGGGAGAGTTTAGACAACTCACAGCCCCCATAAACCATGTAGCCATCATGGGTAGAAAAGGGTTATACTTTTTAGATGATTCCTTAATGTTTTTAACATAGACTAGTGGATCCACTTTGTAGTTAGGTTCTATACCCCGGCAAGGTATAGGACGGCCCTGGCAGCGTGAGGCAAAACGTTGTATCATCACATAGCTCTTAAGTGATGGTTGTCAATTAGAGAAACTCCCACAGAGATATTTTGTATTCTTATATACACAAAGTTACTTGTATTTTCATATACAAACTGAGTTATTGTGTGTTTTTCAATACACTGAGTTATTATCTTCATGTTTTAAAGATTTTTTTAATATACTGCATCTTTAATTCTACTTTATATTGAAAAGAGTTGAGTTGAGTATCCAAAGTTGAGTATCCTGAGTTGAGTATCCAAAGTTGAGTATCTAGAGTTGAGTACCCAGAGTCGAGTATCTTATTCTTGAGTTGAGTCTTATTTCACTGAGTTGAATATATTATTATTGAGTTGAGCCTTATTTCACTGAGTTGAATATCTTATCATTGAGTTGAACTATGTTTCTTATTTTGAGTTGAGTTTAGTTGAGTGAGTTGAGATGAGGTAAGTATGTTTCCTTTTTATCAAGTTCAAGCTTATGTTTATGCTTTAGAATTCCCCTTACATGCTCGTACATTCCACGTACTGAGCCATTTGACATGCATCGTTTCATGATGCAGATACAGGTATTCAGGGTCATCAACATGAGCTTCGTTGATACCACATGGAGTTCGAGTTGGCTATGGCGAGTCTTCTTGCTTCCGGAGGATTTCATTTACTTTTCAGTTTTGTCAGGATGTCGTGGGTCTTGTCCCGATTTCCATCTTTGTTATTTAGAGGCTTCATAGATAGACAATAGAGTTTCAGAAGTCTGTTAATTTATTTTGTTAAATGTTTTAAAGACTTAAGTTGTCTATTTTATGGCGAGTTAAATATATTATTTTTATTCAGTTTTTAAGCTTTTGTATGCTTGAGTTAGTCTTCCGCTTGTAGTCAACAAGGATGAGGGTTCGCTTGGGAACCAGCAATGGTTCTCGAGTGCCGGCCACGTCGTGTGTAGGCTCGGGTCGTGATATTGACTCCGACACACGAATCGAGACTAGACTTTAAAATCAGGATCCGACAACCAGTAACCGATGCGAGACCCAAGATCCGACTTTCAAATTGGGATTTCGTCCCTAACTTCTGAATCGGGATCCAACCACACCCGACTCGGAACCTAACTTTCAAACTGGGATTTAATTTATTTTTTTCAAAAAAACAAAACTTTAAATTTCTTTTTATTTGTGTGTGTGTGTGGAGGGGGGTCGGCGTAAGGTGGGGTAAAAAATAAATATTTGAAAATTTGTAAATATTTTTCAAAAACAACTTTTTTTAAAATAAAAAAAATTGTGGGGTTGGTAGTAGGGGGTAGGGAAAAAAATTGAAAATTTTAAATTTTAAAATATTCTTTTAAAGAAAACTTTTAAATTTCTTTTGGAAAGGGGGGGGGGAGGGGTGGGGGTGGGGGCTGATAAGGGGGTCGGGGTAGAATGGGGTAAAAAATAAAAAAATTTAAAATTTTGAAAATATTTTTCAAAAACAAAATTTAAGTTTTTTTATGGGGGGTGGGGGGGGGGGGTCGGGGGAGGTGAGGTTAAAAAATGAAAATTTTAAATTTCAAATTTTTTTTTTAAAAAAAAAACTTTTAAATTTGTTTTTTGGAAGCGAGGGTCTGGGTAAGAAAAAAAATTATAATGTGAGGTTGGTGGAGAGTTTTGGAGAATGTTTTCCTTAATTTTTGGAGGAAATCAATGTCCTTAAATTTAAGAAAAAAAAGTTGATTTGGAAAACATTTAATCCAACCAAACATGAGAAAATTGGATAACATTTTTCAGAAAATATTTTTTCATTCCAAACACACCATTAGTCTTTGTATTTCTATAAATGAAAAAAATTACTAAGTATCATTCATTTATTGAATGAATTATGAAGGTCACAATTTAATTAAGGAATTTGACACATAAGGTATGTTTGAAAAACCATCAGGAAATTGGAATTGATGTAATTACTAGGGTAGTTATTACCAGCTTAGTAATTACACAGTCTAGTAATTACGCTAATCTGTTTGTTTGCCACAGTGTTATTACAGTTTAATCACACTTGTACTGCTTGGATGCATAATTGCAATTATAAGATTATATTAAATTTTAAAAATAAAAGTGAATTATTTAAAATTTATATTAGAGAAATAAGAAGCTTTATAAATGATATTAGATTAAATATCTTAATATTTAAGTTATATATATATATTTTTAAATATATTAATTAATAAGCAAATGTTCTTAATTAATATTATTAAAAAATAATTGATTTATATTTTTCAAATTAGTCTATTTCAATTGAATTAATCATAAAAACTAAAATTACAAGATTTCTATGAACATCATGAAATGCATGTTTGACAAAAAGATTAATATTATAAATAAAATGTCATAAATTATTAGAACACTTGGCAAAAAGATAATCTATCAAGTCTAACTAAAAAATAAATGACTTGAAACGTGAAGTCTCAAGTTAATACTACTAAAACAAATGAAATTGAAAATATAACGTAAGTTCTAAATTCAAAATAAATTAGTCTTATGTCAAATCTCAAGATAACATACATAAATATGATTTAAAAGAAAAGGAAAACATAATTCTATAACTTTACTCAACAATGAATTATACTTTAATTTAAAAATTAGAATACTTTCAAAATTATGCCAATAAAAAAAAATAGGCAAGACATAAAAAATAGATCATAGGAAAAATTACATGGAATCACATGAAGTAAATGTTGAGAATGAGAAGAAAATGAAATATAAAAAATAAATATAAAAAAATAAAAATGAACTTTTAGAAATTTTTAGAATAATAAAAATAAAAAAGAATTTAAAATAATAATAATAAAAATAAATTAAAACTAAAAAATAAAAATAAAAATAAAAATAAAAAGAAGAAATTAAAAAGTAATCAGCTTATAATTACACCATGTAATTACCAGCAATTCACATCCAGAATTGAAGAATGTAATTACCCCACGCCAATTACACCCAATTATATGCTGACCAAGTAATTACCTAACCAACCAAACAGGCCAGACAGAGTACAATTGCATCAAATTCAATTACCCGGATGACTTTCTAAATAGGCCCATAATTTATGTAAAATTTGTTAGGCCAGTCCCATTCTGAAAAGGGAAACTTACATAAATATACTGTATTAAAAAATATTTACCATTTATAGCAATAATATTTTTTTTCACTTGATCACTTTTAATACATTTATAATACAGTTTTAATACTTATTACAAAGAACAATTTATTATTCACATATAATACAAATTTTATTGATGGATAATACATTTATCACACATTTTAATACACTTATAATACAATGTGTCAATTTCTTGCCAAACAAGCATAATATATTTTTAAAAAACAGTTATAATACATATATATTGCATACATAATTCACTTTTAATACATATTGCAGATTTAACATAGTATTGTTATAAATGGTAATAAATAAAAAAATATCACCAAAATTAGTAATTATTTATTAAAAGGTACTCATCCAAGTAATTTTTCCTTCTGAAAACTATCTTTTAAAACAATGATTAAATAATAAATTATAAGTTATTTTTCAAATTTAATATCTAACTTAAAGTTGAATTTTCTATTGGTCCTTACCTTGGCTAATGTGGACCATCTAAATTGGTTTTCCCGGAAGAGTGGAGATTGGTGATTTGGGATACATACAACTATGAGACTATCTATCAATTCATTGGGTCCACAAACATCTAATCAGATCTAACACGTGTCTTGAAGATTTTCGTATCCCGAGGAGCATATACTCCTACCTGGTTAATAACAATATTCTCGCTCTGTAAACAAACGACTACCACCACAACAACGCCGCTAGAGAAGAGATAATGGTGACTCTATGTAATAACCAAATATTGCTATCTCTTTCATTATCTTCATCTCAATCTGCAACTCTACGACAATTTAACCACCTCGCCGGTTTTACTCGGAGACAGTGGAAACTCCGGAGTGCACCGCAGCAGCAGTACAATTACTCCTCATACTCTAGGTAATGCTGTAACTTCAAAATATACTCAATTTCTAACTTCGTATAGAGGAGAATGGTTGCTGTATGTGTAAATATGGTTTAATTATGATGATACTGAATACTAAATGCCTTCATTGAGTGGAATAGATACAAATGGATTCATTTAGTCATTTGAAGTTTACTTGTTGTTTCTTTAATTTGGTTATCTTTACTATGAGTGCTTTTCTCTATTCGATATTTCCACCACTCTCTGTCTCACAATTCTAGATATTGAAAGTCAAATAATTTAATTTTGAGCATGAATTCAGGCCACTGCCGACATAAATTGGGGGCCTCAAATTTATACAAAAAATAAATTATGTGTTAATTTTTTATTATAAAAATTAATTATTTAGTATAAAAGTTTTTTTATTTAAAATTTGTTATTTTATTATCTTTAACCTCATTATGTTTGAACTCTTATCTTTATTTAAAACTAGTGAACTTATCCGCGCGAAGCGCGGAGAAATAAACTATATTACCCGTCTTTTTTCTGAAATAATTTTTACTTTATTTAAAAATTTGACTATGAAAAATTTAAATTAAATCTCCATGTTTAGAATTTCAAATAAAATTTGTCTCATTTGTGAAAAAAATATAACAAAACACAACTTTGATTTTAAAAACTTCTAGTAAGATGAAAAATATTTAATTTCTAATTATATATGGCCAAATGCCCACTAAATTCATGATTTATTTTTTCTTTCTTTCTAATACTCGAATATTAAAATAATCAAAAAATATAATCAATTTTATTTTCAATATTTCTTTCAAACGTATAATCTAAATAGAAGAAATAATAATATACATAAAAGTCTTTTTCAAAACTTAAGTTTTTAAATTCAAAACCAAAAGTTACATAAAACATTATCTATACTTTGTTTTAAGTAAATATGAAAAAATATGTATAAAAATAGCTCGTTAGTAAACCTTTGACTATATATTTCTTCACTAAGTTATCTATTTATTTAATTAGTCTTTGCTACTCAAGAAATAATTAAATGAAAACATGATATCAAAAAATTTCTTTAAAAGCACATCTCATTGTATCATCAAAAAAAAAAAGAGAATATAAACACAAAAATAACTTCCATCTATTTTTCTATTAAATAAAAACTTTTGTGAAATGTTGATATTCATCTGGTGAACAGGTACAAATATAATGGTATTCAATTTTTTTTTAATCAAGTTATGAAGTTTTTTAAGTTTTCAAGATTCATAAATGCACAAAGTAATACTAAAAAGAAAATAATATATTCAATCTATTTGAGAATTTATAGAAAAGGCTAACGGGCAATAGAAACATTACATATCTTAATGAGTATGGAGCAATGAAAAAGCATTTAAGTCTTATAAAATATAACTATTCTAACAATTCCTATAATCATACTTAAATACCATGAACTAAGAAAACTCTTTGTTTCTTCTTCTTTCTAACAATTCCTATATATCTTTTTATTTCTAATAATTAATTTTCTTAAGCACTTGTCTTTCAGTGAAAATGTACTATATTGAATTAAGGAAATTATTTGCAGGCAAACGATAAAAAATCTATAGGTAGATATTTCAAGTATTTTTTGTGATCATATCATCTTATTTTTAAGAATTTAATTGAGAATTTTCATTCATTAAAATATTAAACTTGATTGAAATGTTCAATGCATTAATTTGTAAGACTATCATTCCGATATATGTGAATGAATTGTATTCGCAAGAACAAAAAGGACATCACAATAAAGATATTTTAAACAGAGATCTAATAATATATGATGAGGAAAAAATATAAAATAAAATAAAATTACTTTTATAATTATATATTATATTAAAGCTAAAAATGCATAACAACTTAATTTCTCTGTGTGTCACTACATGGTATTTTTTATTTATATTATACTAAAGCTAAAAATACATAACAATTGAACTTCCGTTTGTATGATATTTTTGATTTATTTGAAGAATTTTATTCCTTAGTTAGAATATGATATACGTCAAATCTCAATGTTTGATTATTATACAAAGAGATCAGTGAATATTGGAATGAAATTAATCTAAAAATAAATATTATGAAAAAATATATAAAGAAGATAAAATATATCAAAAGTAATACTTCTCCAATTAGATTTGAGATTCTTAAGATAGGCATACAAGTATCAATACATTTATTTTTGTGAAGGTAAATACAATTAGATATAACATTTTAACTTTTCAAGAATGAAAAGATGTAGTAAAACAAAACTAAAAAGAGTAATAATATAAGTGAGAAAATAGACAAGTAATGTAGAGAGACAAGAGAGAATTTTCTTATTCTTCTAAGTATATTCAAGTGTTTTTAAAATTTTCAAGTGCATAACACATCCTCAAGACCTCTATTTATATTGTTATGAGAGGCATACAAAAAGATAGCAATAAACATGATATTAATTATTGAGAATGTGGGGAAGATTAAAGGGTGTGGAAGATAAATGAGGAGATGGTGGAGGTGTGAGTATTATTACACATAATGGTGAAATTATATCTTGAAGTTATGGACAACCATATTAATATAATATATTTACAACAAACATTAATTATATACAAATAATAATTATATTAAAAATGAGGAGAAAAATTAAAAAAGGTCCAAAAAAGATAAATTGAAATGGAGGCCATAGAGAGGTGCCACATCACCTTGTCTATGTTTCTCCTTTATATATATATATATGATTTGTTAACTTATTACTTATATTAGGTTAACAATTCATATAATGATTGCAACAATGATTATTTTTTTTTCAATATTGAATTGATAAAATCATATCTAAAACTAAATCTTTTCGAAGAAACCATTTATATAAAAAAATTAAGCAATAGTTTGCATTTGAAAGTGCAAGAAAAATAATTTTTTGAATAAATACATATGAAGTTTGTTTAAATTTTAGACCTCCAATTGAAATTTCGCTTTAGGCCTCCGATTACGTTGAGCTGTCCCTGATTCGGGCAAGGAATCTTCAAATTTCTTCAAACAAAATTTATATATTTGGAAACTATGTAGAAAGTATATAAGTCAAACTCACAATGAATGACAATTCAAAATATTTTAAAGATATATGAAAAATTATGATCAAAGATAGACTTGTTTGAATCTCGAAATCCGAATATAGTGTTTTTTCTTTGCATTTCTTTGGAACCTGTTCTGAAAAACGATTTTCCTGAGTCTAGGGTCTCAGAAACAACCTCTCTCCTCCACAAAGATAGGGATAAGGTCTCCGTACAACCAATCCTCCTCAGACCGACTTGTGGGACTATACTAGCTATGTTGTTGTTAGTTTGGAAATTTTGGATGGAACCCTACTAATTTGGATTTTGATGAACTGTTATTTGATTTTTTTGTCATCACTCCAAAGGGAGGGAAGGTAAGGTAGGGTAGGTGATTGTTTGGATGTCTCTAAAATCTCTATTTGTAATACGCGGTGCAGCATTTTTTTGTCATATGGGACATCACTAATTTAGTAGCATGGAACCAACAACAACGACAACATCCCCAGTGAAATCTCACAAGTGAGGTCTTGGGAGGGCGGAATATACGTAGACCTTACCACTACCTCGTAGAGGTAGAGAGGCTATGTAAAATCGTCGGAATGTCGCCCAAGTCTTTGTTCACCAGCATAAAGATGTTGAAAACATCTATGGCTATGTAAAATACACCTATGCTAAAAAGCAGTGGCATATCTGATGAAAGAAGGTCGATCTGCACTACTTTCTTTTTAATAACCGAGAGATCCTCGAGGGGCACACGATTTAAAACTCGTTGGAACTAAAGAGCCCGTCCCTCTATCCTTTTCCACTTAATCATCAGACTTTTGTATGCGGCAGGTCAAACCTGTGATGTGCGCCTAACCTACACGTTACATGCTGCACTTACCACTAGACTGAAGTCCTAGGGGCAGTTGATATATACTCTTAAATTCTTAGAGTAGAATTGTAAGCCCCTTTTATGTTCGCTTCCAACTTAGTGCTAACGTATACAACATCATAGACACCTGTACATTTTGTGAATTGAATGTACATGGAGATGTCTTATCTAATGCTATTTGTAATTTGATTATATTCTTATTTATGTATCACCAAGAGGTCTCTCTTCATAACCCCCAAACTGGAATTTAAGTGTAAACAGCTAATGAACACATTCAGTGTACTGAGCTTATCTATGCACTGTAACGGGTCTTGTATAAGTGATGGAAAATTCTCTATTCAAATTGTAGGATCAAAAGATTTCAGCTTGTGAGTGCTAAAAATTATGAAGCCGGACAGTCGGAGGATGCTGAGGAGATAGTGCACAAGGCTTCTGATGATTTAACTGGTAGTCTGGAAGATAAAACTGTTCGCACAGGAAGTTCATTTTTGGCAAAACTGGCAATAGCATTAGGTATAGCTGCTACAATTACATTCCTATCCATAGGCCTTAAGCAGCCTAATCAAGGATCAAATTTTGGAATTCAATATCTGGTTGATGGATCATCATCTTCCACAATGTCTACACCTGCTCCTGGTTTTTCTTTCAAAGCTTTTGGCTATAGAGTCATGCTGCCAGAATATGCTCCAGGGTAAGCAACTAATTGTCATTGCAACTTTTCATTCATCAGGGGTTTCACCATGATCTAAGAAGAAAACAAGATCAACCTTATGTTTATTATACTTTATTCGACTACTATGATAGATGCTTAATATAATTGATATCCTGGATCTCTTATCTATTAGCGTACTTAGATGTGATATTAAGCCCTTGTACTTCTCATTCTTCAGATGGATCTACTTTTGGCTTCTGATGGCAGCTGGGTTTGGACTTTTTATAAGTGAGGAGGCTTTGAATATATGGGTCCGTCTCCTATGCTGGTACTTCTGTTCATGAACTCCCCTGCTAACAAGTTTTCTGATTCACGGCCGTGTTGCAGATAGTATAGTTTTCCTGCAATTATTTTTCTTCTTTTGATTTGACATTGCTTTTAAAATCAGCGACTTTAGAGTTGTTCTTTAGTGATGTGAGGAAAAGTGAGAGGCGAAGTGGAGAAAAGAGTTGTAAAGAAGCTTCAAAATTTTATAAAGTTAAAAAGCTAGAACCCTGTCTAAAAAAAGTTAAAGCTAAAACTATGCTGTTATTTAGTGTCTTTGAGTAGGCACTATGTTGTCTTGTTATCCTTCTTCATGATGTTCACTATTATAGTCATTTGAATGGGCACTAAGTTGGCTTGTTATCCTTCTTCATGATGTTCACTATTATATTCATTTGAATAGGCACTAAGTTGGCTTGTTATCCTTCTTCATGATGTTCACTATTATAGTCAAATTCATTGACGAATGGTGTAGGTTGGAATCTCTATAGCACGGATGCTTGTTCTAGATGGGACGTGGCAATCACTAGTGAACTCCTTTTCCAGGAATGCTCCATATATAACATCCACTATTCTCTGGGTGTACTGGTTAGTTGAAACTGTGTCCTCTGAGTAATTTTGATGAATGCACGTGCATACCAACCTTTCATGATTCTGCAGTACACACAACCTTCTTTTTCTTCTGTTGTATTCAAAGATTTTATGCACCTTCAGTGCCAGTAAAAAATGATTATGTAGAAACAGTGATTTCCACAATGTTAATATTGTTGTGGATCTTGAATATTCAGGGGTGTTTGCATCAGCGATATGATACCTTTTTACCTTGGGAAGCTTTTTAAGCAATCTGGTGCATCCGATGATGTTTGCTCAAAGGTTTGTTTTGGCTACTAGCATATTATTCATGTTAAAATATTCAGCCTCCTTGCCTTACTTAAAAATATATGAACTTGATTTTGGAAATTCAGAGTCAATTTGGTTGTAGTTAGGGATCGGAAATCAGAAGGCAAGAGATATTACGAATGCTGTACAAAAACATGGGAATCTCATTGGTTTTGGTGAGTTGCAACAAAGATGCTGAATTTACTCCAATGTCTCTTGCATTGTGAAAACTTTTAACTATTGTGAAACCCCTGCTTCCACTGATATGCTCACACTTTTTATTTTTATTTTATATAACTGTGGTGTTTGAGCTAGCTTGAGCCAACCTTGACTAAATTCCACGGGTACCTGCTACCTCCCACCAGCACAAGTACCGGGTAACTCTGTCCACCAAGGCTTGGACAGATGGGAAGCAATCACCTAGTGTTTTTGGCTTCGTTGGGAATTTAACTTGAAGCCTCATGGTTCTTAACCCTCTTCATTGGATACGTGCACACTTATTACTATGTAAAGAGAAAGAGAAGAACTGGACGCAGATGAACTTGTGTTTATTGATTACTGTATTGGCCTTTTATATAGCCAGTGTATTACATACAAGGCTGAGAATAAAATAACAACTTAGAGAAACCTACGTAATTACACTTCTAAATATAAAAAGGCTGATAAGCAAAACAAAAAGAGTCCTGTAAGTGAGAAGAGTCCTATAGGTAACAAGAGTCTTAGATGCTAGCCGTTATTACGCCCCCGCAAGTTGGCGTCGAGGGTTACTACGCCCAACTTGGAGAAATGGTTACCAAAAAGTGCACGCGGAAGAGGCTTTGTAAGAAGATCTGCAACTTGATCAGCAGCATGTAAATGGGAAACTTCAAGTTGTTTGCGCTCAACCTGCTCACGGACAAAATGGAAGTCGATGGCCACATGCTTCATGCGGCTATGGAAAACAGGATTCGCACAAATATAAGTGGTGCTGATATTGTCACAGAGAACTCTTGGAACAGCAGTCAGAGGAAACTGAAGTTCTTGAAGAAGATGGGTGAGCCAGTTAGTT
>JAJONR010010849.1:0-20178 GCA_029582245.1 Solanum etuberosum | reverse complement strand
CCTCTCTTGCTTAATTGTGAAAGCATTTACTCTTTACTGAAAAACTAGCTCAAAGGCTCTTTTGGAAATCAAAGTCTCCTTTCTTTCTTAAATGTGAATACATTTACTCTTTGGGAATACATAGTCCCGATATACTCTTTTTGAAGAAATGAACTTCAATCTTTACTCTTTACTCAACTGAAAACTCAAGTCTTAAAAGAAAGTTAAAACGTTTGTAAAAGACTTTTGGAAACTCTATGAACTTCTCTTGACTTAACTCTTAACTTTCCTTGAATTGAATTATGGATTCAAGGCTTATGATCTCATGATATGGATCATTTCATGTTGTTTAGACGTACCTTAGAGTGTAGAAATCGACTAGAAAACATAGGTACGTTTCAAGGAAACTCGTACGGAAAGAAGTGAGAAAGGGTAGAGAACATGGCGTCCCTGGCGCTCTGAGTGGCGCTGGGCGCCAGAGCTTAAACTTCAGAACTGGGGATGGGGCGCACTGGCTGGTGCGGCGCCCCAGAGCCCAAACTACAGAACACAAAGTGGGGTGCTCTGGCTGGCGCGACTCCCCACTCCTTTCCCCATAATTTCCCTGATTTTTCTTGCTCGTTTTTCAACTCTAAACCCTCTAGATTCAATTGGTTCTTTCCCCAAACACTTAGGTTTGACTACATAACCAAAGTATGCAAGAATCTACTCAAAACGACATCTAATTTCATGAATTTAAATCAAGAACTTCTCAATAATTTTAACAATCAAGAACCAAATAGAAACTTCAAACAAATCCATCAAGAACTCAATTTCCATACTTTCAAGAACCAAATATCACTGAATAAAATCTTGATTGGCGCGTGGGTGAACTAACCCAATACTATGTGATCTCACATATCTCGTAGGGATTAACCCTTGGCGAAATCCACAGGCCTAGCTCGAAGAACTTGACGATTCCTTGCCTCTTCTCCTCTTTTCTCCTCTTCTTTTCTCTCCTCTCAAAACACTAACTCTTTTTGATGAAGCCTAAACTGAACCAAATCAGTTTAGACCCCAACTTAATTACCAAAAACGAAATTAAATAATAGGGTAGTGAAAAGACCAAAGTACCCTTCTAAAATCCAGTTTTGACTTTCCTTATCTAGACAACCAACTTCAAATGGGCTTATATCCCTCATACAAACTCTAAAATGAACAAACTCGGTGGTGTTTGAAAGATAATTCAAAGGTCTTTCCTACGGTATCTTGTAGCCTTCCTAACTCATCCTGTAATAGGAGTTACTTTCATTTGAAGTTGACCCAAAACTCAAACTTAGCTTAACTTTGTCAAACTTTCCAAATTTGATTATTTCCAAAAAATAGTTTCCTTCTAATTATAGTTCTTTCTAGTTCTTTCATATAGCTGGTGTTACAGCTTCAGAAGTACGCATCAAATGAGTCCCATGTACTTTTCATCGATTCAGTCAAGTTGGGTCCAAACTTGTCCCTTGAGAAGGATCCTATAGAGATTTTGGATAAGCCAGTCTGAAAGCTTAGGACCAAAGATATGGCTTTAGTGAAGGTGCAATGAACGCATCGTTTAGTTGGTGATCCAACTTGGGAGATGGAGTCGGATATGCGTGCCAGATATCCATAACTTAGTTGGTCATTTTTGGAAATCTTTATAAAAATTAGTATTTTTTCCCTCACGATATCGACCCCGAGTCTTTTATGATCAAGTTTTGGAAGTTGGTTTCTAACCGTTGAGTGAAAAATTGCGAATTTTGTAAGGTTTGGTTTTGGAAAGGAAAATGTTACGTAAAAGTGCTTTTTAGAGTCTTTTAAATTTTCGAGTGTCGGAATGGAATTTCTTTGATTCCATTAGTCAAAAAATGTGGAATTTGGTCCAGTAAAGTTGTTGGTTTCAAATTTGGAGTCCTTTTGAAGATTTGATGTCCTAAGTTAGAAATTATTGAGATTTTAGCCTTTGGGTTGACTTTGGTCAACATTCAGGGTTCAGATACTCAGATCGGAATTCTGAGAGTTTCATTGGATTTGGGGGATGATTTTAGGCCTAGGTGTGCTCTTGGTTTATTTTTGAGAGGTCCCGAACATGAGTTATCCTTTTGAGGTGTTATGTTAGTGTCTTGTGGTTTTCACAAATGTCAGGTCAATGAGACCTCAGATTCATATTTCGATAGTTTCTTTGAGTTCGAAATGTTTAGTATAATCAATTTGCATATATGATTTGTGTTTAAGGGGTTCTGAACGAATCCCGAGGTTCCTGATGTTCAAGAGTTGGCTGATATTTCTGGTGTGTGTGTGTGCTTCACGTTAGCGATATCAAGTCGCGTTCGTGAGAGGCCTGTCCCTCACAATAGTGAAGTGGTGTGTCATTATCATGACCTTTGCTGAAGTGAAGGTCTGTTCGCGATCACGAGGGCCAAAATTTTATCCGGTTTTTCTTTTGCGAACCCATGTCTACTTTTGTGACATCATAGAGGGTTTTTGGACCTAAAATTTTGGGCTTTATGCCCCATTTTGCATTTTTGAGGTTGGGAAATCCTTGGAGTCAATTTTTGAAGAGATTTCTTGTGCTAAATCTTTTGGCTAAGCTTTTGTGATCCTAAAACTTAATTTTCTTTGATTATTTATGGATTCTAACATAAAAATTTAGATTTTCATTGGAAAATGGCTTGGTTTTTCAAGAAGTTAAGTTCTAAATTAAAATGGAGATTGTGAAATGATTTTGATGCCTTTTTCGAAATGGTTTTCACCACTGAGTTCATTAAGCCTTCAATATCATTTTCAAGTATTGATTTTCGTATTCAAACCTCCTTTTTGAAACCGGGTTTTGAGGTGATCGACCCATTTTTCAAAGTATTTGATGTTGTTATTTTTGTTTTCAGAGATTTATTATGAATATTTGATTGTTATAGATTCTGTGTCTTTGTTCATGGTTCAGAAGGGGAAAAGGCAAGCCTTGGGCTGATTAATTGATTACATTCAGGCAAGCGATCTCTTAAGCTTTGTAATCTAGTAGAATTGTCTACTTCTCTTCATTTTATGTGTGCTGGGGAGTAATGGGAGATGAGGTGAAGGGATTTTTGTTTCCACTTGATTAATCTTAACGAATAAAAGAGGGGATATGAAAAGGAAACTTGTTGACAATGATGAGTTGTTAAATTCCTTGATGTGGCCCCTATTTGATTGATTGACAAAATGCTTTGATGGCATGTAAGTTGATTTTGAATTGCTTGAATTGTTGTATCTTCCTCGTGGTATGAAATTTGCTTATGTGTATTGATTGTTGAACACCGTGATGCGGCATGTGTAGCAAAGATGAAGGGAAATGGTTCTGGCTAGTGATATGAGATAAAGCCGAAGGGAAATGATTCCGGCTAGTGATGCGATATAAAGTCAATGGGAAATGGTTTCAGTTAGTGATGTGATATAAAGTCGAAGGAAAATGGTTTCAGCTAGTGATGTGATATAAAGCCGAAGGGAAATAGTTCCGACTAGTGAAAGGATATAAAGCCGAAGGGAAATTGTTCTGGATAATGATGTTCTAAAAAGCCAATGGGAAATGGTTCCGGCTAGTGACAAATGTGCCGAAGGGAAATGTTTCCGGCAAGAATTATTATGTGACTTACTGCCTTTGATACTCGTGATTGATCTAATTGTTGATTGTGATTGATCTATTTGTTGATTGTGATTGATCTACTTGTCATTTGAGATTGGCTTACTTGATTCGTGTTTGTTGTTGAACTATGAATATTTGGTCTTGTGAGCCGTGTATTGTAGAACTCTTAGGTTGGGCTGATTTCTATGCAGGTTGTAGTTTGAGGATGTCCGGTTGGGATGAACGGAGTATTCAATTTCTAGTTAGGTTGGCTTGTTTATTTTGTGGCTTGCTGGTTACCATGTTGTTGGTAGTCACTCCTTCTACACTTGTGTAGGTTCCTAGCTCGGTATTGTGTGATTGTCTTTCTTCTCCTACTTTCTGAGGCTTGTCAAAGGACTATTGAGAGGTAATTGCTTGTCATCCCCATGGGCCCTCTTTTCCTTTATGTTATGCTTTGTTCTACTTGAGAAATAAAGACATTGAGAATATGTAATTATTTCAATTTTGCACTTTGTATTAGTGGATTGTATACGTGACAACACGGTCTTGGGGTGTTAATAGAATAAATTGGTTTTCCTTTTCTATCTTGTTCTTGTTTTATCTTTCCACATTTCTTTCGTTTCGTCGGATTGAGGCTAATTTGTCTTGGTGGAAATATACAAGAGTCATCACCCATTTTTGGGTTGTGACATGAATCTTTAAAATGTGAATTTTTGAAAACTAAAAAATAAAACACTTATTATAGAATACACTACTAAAAATATTTCAGCTAAAGTTTTCATTGTAATGTCATAAGAAATATGATAAGTCCATCAGAGAAATTTCCGACACCTCAATTTTTTTATTGGTTCCATCAAAACTCAATTGGAAATTGATGTATTTTTGTAATGATAGTTGTTATTTAATATTTTTTTAAAGTTAATACATAAAATTGAATTTAGAACTAAGATTATAATAATAGTTGACATAGTAAATGCTTAGGGAAAGTCATTTGTTTTCCTTCATAAGACAATGAGATATTTCATTTTGAAACAATATCATTAATATCCATGCCATCGAAAAATTATAACTCGATCCCGTTCAGTCCAACTACATATTTTATTTAAGTTATGATTATATAAAGTACCACTGAAAAACATTCTGCTGAATTCTATTTGATTAAACAATAATTTATCTATTTTAGAACAATATACTATGTGATGTGTACAATTCTTGAGTGAATGGTACCAATATATAGGACATTAGATTTTAGTTTATAGTGATAACACACACAAAGATTTAAATCAATCATGACTGCAAGAAATGTTGTACTAAAATTTTCAAGGAGAATACAATTTCTTCAGTAAGGAGAAAACATAAACAAGAATATCCAAACAAGTAGTAGTTCAAACAATGTACAGATAAACCAAAAAAACACAAATGTTTTAGACATGGATACTGTTGGCCTTAAAGCTTTAAGCTTAGATCCACCTCACTAGATTCATTATCGCAAATGAGTTGAGGTTTGAATTTCAATTGATATAGATTAGATTTATCCAAAATAGGAAAATTTGTCTCCCTTATATGTGGTCCTTCAAATACACAAGAGGGGTTCAATTTTGGGCAATAACTATTGAATTTAAACCTCGTACATAGGTCGTTCTTGTTGGTTGAAGCATTTTGTTGTAACTGATTTGCTTTCACGCCTATATTATTATCATCTCCTCTAAGTGAGAGAGAACGATATGATGGTAGTGGTGGTAGTAGTTGTTGGTTTGGATTCACATCTGTGCCATAAATGTTACCTCTTATTGAGCTAGCGTGATATGAGGGTAGTAGTGGTGTTGGTAATTGAATATTTGTATGTACGATTTCGCCATTATCATTACCTCTAATCAAGCGGGTACCATATGAGGATGATGGTGGAGACATCAACATGTTTCTTGCATTATGGATTGATTCTGAAGGTGTTGGTAATGGTTCACTTAGACTGTTTGAACCTTGTACTATGTCTATCTCCATTTCATTGTCAAAAGAATGAGATAGAACATGATTCATGAATACTTGATAGCCACGAACACTTTTGTCACATATAGGACAATGGACCAACGATAGATGAGTCGAAATTCTGAAAAAAATATAGAAAAGGAAGCAAGATAAAAAATGTTAATATTTGAAGTCAAACAACATAATAAAAATTACCTAAAAAGAGAAAAACTTCACCTATCTGATGAGGATGGTGGTGGGGGTAGTGACATTGGTAGTTGTTGGTTTACATGTAATTCTTTATCACTATCATTACCTCTAACCCAACTATGATGAAATAACGGTGGTGATGGTGTTGATTTTGAATCAACTGTTTGTTTTTCATGGTTCTTACATGTTGGATTGATGAAGGTTTTGATAATTGTACACTAAGTATGTTTGAACCTTCTACAAGGTACATCTCCTTTGATTGATGTATTTGATGAGATTGAACATGATTCAATAGTTCTTGATAACCACACACAACTTTGTCACTAAAATAATAATGGAGTAGCTTCATGTGAATTGAGATTCTAAAGAAAAAAATAAGAAAAGGATGCAGTGTCAAAAATATTAATATTTGAGGTCAAGCAACATAAATTTTTTTCCCTAAAAGGTGGTCAACTTCTCCTATAAGACTTGTTCTGAACAAAGAGATGAGTCTGGATTATGCAGTTTAACTCTAGAGAATGTATGAAGAATTTATAGGCAAATGCACTTGCGCACTTTCAGACTTGTAGAATACATATCTCTTCTAAAGGTAAGTTTATTAAAGTGACAGCTCTGCAATCAAAACATGAAAACTATTGATTTTTTTCCTTTTCAGAGATACTATTCAATATATATAAATAAGTTAACTTGTATAATTTTTTTCTAAACACAATGAGATAATTGTTTTTCCTCTTTTGAATTTTGGTTTGAAAGAAAATTAGCAGTAAAAACACTAAAATCAGTTATGGATAAATAGTGAAACATATGTCAATATAATATTTAACTATGACAATTCTACAACCAAAAGCTCAAAATTATTGTTTTTTTCTTCTTCTTAGAGAGACCATCCAATTTATTCATGGTTAGATAAATGTTTTTCCTCTTTTGAATTTTTGTTTTTCTATAAGAAAATTAGCACTAAAAACTAAAACCATTTTTGATAAATAGTTAAACATATATTTATATAATATTTAATTGTGATAACAATGCAACCAAAAGTTAAAAATTATTGATGTCTTTTCCTTTTTAGAGAGACTATATATATATATATATATATATATATATATATATAAATATCAGTTAACTTGTTAAGAAAATTTCTAAACACTATGAGATAAATATTTTTCCTCTTTTGAATTTTTGTCTTTTTAAAAGAAAATTAGCACTAAAAAACTAAAATTATTTTTATATAAATAGTTAACTATCACCCAAATCACACCCTTAAACCGGATTAAAGAGGTCATTTGTTAGTCTTTATAACTTCCTAATAAAATATTAATTGTCAACTACTATAGAAAATTAGGAGTTTCAATAGAACTATTAAATATTTTAGGGAAAAGGGTTCGAAATATATCTAAACTTTGACCGAAATTGCTATAACAATCCCAAACTTTGGGCAGGACCTATTATCCCCCTGCACTATTTAATAGTGTATTTTAAAGATATATAGGTGCCCACGTGGACATCATAAATATTCCATCATTATAAATAGTAACTTGTCCAGCTGGACACTTATATATCTTTAAAATACACTATTAAATAGTGCAGTGGGTAATAGGTCCTGTCCAAAGTTTGGGATTGTTACAATAATTTCGGTCAAAGTTAGAATATATTTTAGTCTTGAAAAATATCACTGAGCAAGATAAGGTCTAGGGTAATTAGAGGAAAGGATTGGGTGATCAATCTGAGTTGAGTTTTTTTACCTTTTTACAAAGACGTTATGGAATAAGTAGAACTTTTTGGAATTGAACTCAGGTAAGTAGAACTTCTAATATCGAACATGACATGAAGGGATTGGTTTGAAACGTCAAGGTTTAAAGGCGTGTTGTGCAATATACTCACTTGAGAGGATTTATGAGTTTTAATCTCTTGCACCTTGCTATAGCGGGTGACATACCTCTAAAGTGGCTAAATTAATTCAGATATAGCGGGCATTTCCGCTACGGTGGTGATGTTATAGTGGGAAGTCACTAGAAATACAGAAAATTCCCCAAAAGCACCAATTCTACGCTGGAACGTTTTGGGGAAATGCAGCGGTGACCTAGGGTGATTTTCATTAGTTTTTCATCAGAATCCTTTGTAAAAGTAAGTAAACTCCCCTAACTTGGTATTTTGATTCTTAGGCCTTAGAATCTGTGGTTGTGACTTTAGGGGAGGGTTTGACTTGACTTAATAGTGGATAAACCTTGGTTTGAAACTGGCTAGGGGTTTTGGATTAAGATATAATTCAGGTATTTAGGTCTAAATATTTTATTGTTCTTCAAAGAGAAACCTTTAAGATTGAAGCAATATTGCAAGCATTTTATTTCGAAAGGTTATATCCAACAAAAGAAATGAAATCATGGGTAATTATAAGACTATTTCACTCCAAGTTAGTTGACTTCATTCATTTTCTCAAAGTAGAAAAATTCTCCCTAGAAAACTAATGATTATTTTATTTTACAAGTAAGATAATTTCTATACTTATGAGTATTACATAGAACTACTTTAATATGGAATTGTTCGTCAAGTTCCAAATGAGTGCAGCTAACACATTCAATTAAACATCTACCCACAAAGTAAAATCATAATTTGTTATTAAATTAACATTTTGCAGAGCATACCATCAATAGCTACAAGATCAAGTGTAATGAACCGGTGGTCATTTTTAGAAACTTTTATAAAATCACCATTTTAACCCTCCTGATATTGGCCTGAGTCATTTTTTTTAATGAGTTTTAAAAATTGTTTTGTGTTTTGAGTTAAAAATTGTTTTGTGTTTAAGAAGTGGTTTTCGGTGTCATTTGGATTTCGAGTGTTGGAATGAAATTTAATCGATTCCATCTGTCCTTGAATGTGAAAATAGGTCTTAGAGAGTTGTCAGTTTCAGATTCAGAGTTTTATCGAGTATTTGAGGTCCTAAGTTGGAAATTATTGAGATTTTAGACTTTGGGTTGACTTTAGTCAACATTAGGGGTTCGGATGTTCGGGTCAGAATTCTGAGAGTTCCGATGGATTCGGTGGATGAGTTTAGGCCTATTTAAGGTCTTCGTTGAATTTTTAGATATCCCGAGCTTGATTTAGCCTTTTCACGAGTTATGTTCATTACTTGTGACTCTCACGAGTTTCAGATCAAGGAGAAATTGAATTCATGTTTCATTAGTTCCATTGAGTCCAAAACATTGAGTATATTAAATTTGCATATCTGAATTGTGTGTACGGGTTCTGAACGCATCCCAAGGGTCCATTGGATATTTTGAAAGTTGGTTGATTTTCTGGTGCCTAGAATCTGTAGTGCCTAGCGATTGCGATAGGGTGTTCTCTTTCGCAAACTGCGTGATAGGGAGACCCTGATCACGAAAGTGAAGGCTGAGATTTTGTTGGGGTTCGCTTTTGCGAACTAGTAATCGCTTTTGCGACATCTGATACCCCTTTTGTCTGCCATTTTTGGGGTTTTACCCATCTTTCCCCATTTTGTACTTTGTAAAACCTTTGGAGGCAATTTTGAAGAGAATTCTTGTGGTAAATCATTTGGAGAAGCTTTTGTGACACCTAAAAGTTCAATTCCCTTTGATTATTTAGGGATTTTAACATCAAAACATCAAATTTTAATTGGCAAATGGCTAGGTTTTTCAAGAACTTGAGTTCTTAACTAAAATGGTGATTATGAACTGATTTTAACTCTTTTTCTTCAAAATGGTTTTCACCAATGAGTTCCAAATGCCTTGGGTAACATTTTCAAGTAAAGATTTTCAGATTCAAACCGCATTTTTGAAATTTGGTTTTTGAGTTGATTGAACCAGTTTTCAAAGTGTATGATATAGGTATTGTTATTTTTAGAATCTTATTGTGAATACTTGATTGAATTAGATTGTATGGCTTTGGAAATTATTCAGAAAGGTGAGGCTCAAGAGTTGTATTGACTTTTTGATTGAATTGAATAAGTTATCCGTTCATATGTTATTCTTGCTTTATTTTCTGCATTTCTTTTATATAGTTGGGTTCAGGCTGACAAATGGTATTAGAGCCCCCGGTTCATAGGTTTAATGTGTGTACAATCCAATTCTAAGTAGAGTCTCAAGGATCGGTATAGAGACATTTGTACTTATATTCGAGAGACTATGAATACTATTAGGAAACTTTATTTTATTCATCCTTTCTTATCATGTGTGGTTACCTTCACTAGTGCTGAGTTGCCGCATGTTATTTTGGCTGATGCCAAGGACTAGAGCTTTTATTTTCGGTGATAGAGTGGAGGCAATCCCCGGGGAAGTTGCTTACACCCCAGCTAGGGGTAGAGGTAAAGCTAGAGGTCAAGCTCATGGAGTAGCACTGGCTAGAGGTCGTGCCCGTGGAGCGTCACCAGCCAGAGATCGAGTTATAGAGTTCTCTTTAGAGTCACATGTTGAGGTTGTTGAGGAACAAGTTCCTCATGAGTTTACATCTCCTTTGTTTCAGGATACATTGTTGTGGATGCTAGGTGTAGTTGATGACTTCTCTAAGGGTGGTGCGACAGGTACATTACAGGGTTCTCAAATGAGGGTAGGGGTGCAGACCGCAAGTATGCAGCATCATGCTCCTGTTATTGTTGATCAGGCGGGTCAACCACCAATGGTTCCTGCACCAGCTGTTTGTGCACATATTGCTCTTGAGGTTATCCTGACAGTTCCTGATCAATAATGTTATGAGACGTTTCAGAAGATGAAATCACCCCTGCTTCAGGGTGGTAGGAGCAAGGATGCTCATGAGTTCTTGACTTTGTGCCATGAGATGCTAGAAGTAATGGGTATGGTTGATGCACGCGGTGTTTTTTTGTTGTATTCAAGCTCCGTGGACCTGTTAGGGAGTGGTGGAGGACTTATGTATGGTCTAGACCAGTTAGGTATCCTATGGCAAAGTGGGATACATTCTTCGGTGCTTTCCAGGACCGCTTCATCCTTTGGAGCGTGAGGGAGAAGAGTTGACTAATGTTTGAGGACAAGAGACATGGTGGTTTTTTTGTGACTGACTATGATGCCCATTTCTATGAGCTTTCTAGGCATGCTTTGTCTATTGTTCTAAATGAGGCAGAGAGAGCCCACAGGTTTGTAAGAGGGTTGACTTTCTTCACCAGATCTTATGTTCAGAGCAGCCAGAGAGAGGGCTTCCTTCCGGTCCATTGTGAGTACTGCCAAGAAAGCAGAGTTGATGGTTATAGAAGAGTTTGGGGATCCCAAGGGGGCCCATTCTTCTGGTCAATTTTTGGCACCTTATCTCGAGGTAGAGGTTGACATATAGATAGTTCCTTTTAGCTTCGTGGGCCTATTTATGGATCAATGCCAGAAGTTGAGAGTTAGGAGCCATCCTGAGGGTCTCATGGTTCTGGTCGAGGTGGCCATAGTAGTTTATCTAGTCTTCATAATATTTATCCATGTCGAGGTCTTGTTATGGTTGTGGGGATCCATATAATTCAACAATGTCTTTTACAGACTCACTCAGGACCCTAAAGTACATATTCAGTTGTTCTAGCTAAATATTCAACACCTCCGATCAGGGGTCGAGGTAGAGGTTAGTCCGGTAGAGGCGGCATGGCTTCTAGTAGGAGTGCTATAACTTAGCCAGGCAAAGGTCAGGGTACTACTCAGACTGGTGGTGGTCGAAAGGGACAATGTTATGCTTTTCAAAGAAAGCCTGAGGTCGAGACTTCTGATGTTGTGATTACAGGTATAGTTCTAGTTTTCCATCGACATGCGTTTGTATTTTTTGATCTTGGGTCTACTTTCATGTATGTGTCTACCTGTTTTGCATCTAGATTGGATATGAAGCCTGATAAAATACCTATGCTTATTCATGTTTCTACACCAATGGATAAGTCCTTAGTGGTGGATCGAGTGTATCATTCCTGTGTTGTTTATTTTGCTGGGTATGATACTTAGGTAGACTTGACCATTTTGGGGATGTTATACTTTGATATTATTTTGGGTATGGATTGACTCTCCCCGCATCATGCTATTCTTGATTGTTATCCTAAGACTGTAACCTTAGTGATGCTGGTTTCCTGAGAGATGAGATGACGGGTGCTAGTGGTTCTTACCCTGGAAAAGTTATCTCCTTCATTCAAGCTTAGAGATTGGTTGATCGAGGGTGTTTTTCCTATTTAGCCTTCATTCAGGATACTATTGTTGAGCCACCTCCTATGTATTTTATGCCCGTGGTTTGAGAGTTTTCGAATGTGTTTCTGACTGAACTTCCAGGTGTTCTCTCCATAGGGATATTGTTTTTGCTATTGACTTGGATCCAGGCACCAAGCCCATATCTATCTCTCCTTATCGCATGGCTCCAACATAGTTAAAGGAATTGAACGATTAGTTCTATGACTTGTTGAGTAAGGGGTTCATTCACCCTAGTGTCTCCATATGGTAATCTTGTTCTATTTATGTGAAAGAAAGATGGAACCATGAGAATGTGTATTGACTACCAACATTTTAACAAAGTGACAATGAAGAACAAATATCCTCCTCCTCATATTAATGATTTATTTGATCAACTTTAGGGAGACTCTTCATTTTCTAGGATTGATTTGAAGTCTGGATATCATCAACTGAGCGCTATGAGTTTCTTGTGATGTCGTTCGGTTTGAATAACGTACCAACAACATTTATAGAGTTGATGAATCGGGTGTTCCGACTGTATTTGGATTTTTTCTGATAGTGTTCATTGATGACATCTTGGTGTACTTCAAGCATGAGGAGGACCATGTTCGACACTTGAGGATTTCTCTCCAAAGGTTGGGGGAAGAGAAACTGTATGCCAAGTTTTGGCGTGATTCTATTGTATTTATGGGATACATGATGTCCAAAGAGGGTATTTAGGTGGATCTAGCCATGATTGAAGCAGTTAGAGGTTGGATCATTCCCATTATCAGCTAACGAGATTTGGGGTTTTGTAGACTTACAGGCTATTACAAGTGATTTGTTCAGAGCTTCTCCACTATTGGATATCTTTTTACCATATTGACTCGATAAAGTGTGAGCTACTAGTGGTCTTATTAGTGTGAGGAGAGCTTCTAAAAGCTAAAGAACCTGTTTACTTTGACTCCTATATTGAATTTACCCGAGGAGGGTATGTACTTTACAATTTATTGTGATGCTTCTGGAGTCGGGTTGGGTAAAGTTATGATGTATAAGGGGAAGGTGATCGCTATGCCTCTATATAGTAGGAGACCCATGAGAGGAACTATGTTACTCATGATTTAGAGTTGCTTGTTGTAGTTTTTGTGCTTAAGCTATGGAGGCATTATCTATATGGGTACATTGTGAGAATATCACTGGACATCAGAGTCTTAAGTACATCTTCTGTCAAAGGGATCTGACCTTGAGGCAGCACAGATGGCTTGAGCTATGGATGGACAATGATATCACCATTTTGTGTCATCCAGGAAAGGCCAATGTGGTGGCCGATGCTTTAAGTGGGAAAAAACTTCTAGTATGGGGTGTCGTGCAACTATCAATGTTGAAGAGAGACCATTGGCTCGGTATTTTTAGAGGCTAGCCAACAGTCTCATCCGGTTGTAAATTTCTAAGAAGAGTGGTGGTTTAATACTTTTATAGAGGCCAATTCTTCTTTAGTTGAGCAGATCCATTTGCATAAGTTTGATGATAAGAAGTTGTGTCTCATTTGAGAAAAAGTGTTGAAAGGGGAAACCAAGGAGGTTATCTTTGTCTGATGGTGTTTTGAGGATCGGAGGTAGGATTTGTGTGCCCAAGACAGGTGAGTTGATTAGATTAATTCTTGAGGAGTCCCATTATTCACGATATTCCATTCACCCGAGAGCGGTGAAGATATATCATGATCTGAGTTAGAATTACTATTGGTGTGGCATGAAAAAGGATATTAAAGATTTTGTGTCTAGATGCTTGACTTGCTAACAGGTCAAGATTGAGCACAAGCGGTCCGAAGGTATATCATAGAGGATGCCTATTCCTACTTAGAACTAGGATCGAATCACTATGAATTTTGTTTTTGGTTCGCCTTCCGCCGTGGGTTGTTATGACTCTATTTGGGTAGTTGTTTATAGGCTGATCAAGTCCACCCATTTCATCCTAGTTCGGGTGAAGTATCTGGTGGAGAGGTTAGACAAACTTTATATTAGTCAGTTTGTGCGACTACATAAGTCCTTAATTCTAGTGTCTATGATCGAGGTTCTTTGTTCACTCCCTATTTCTGTAAGGCCTTAGAACATGGTTTGGGTACTCGGTTAGATATGAGTACAACTTCTCACCCTTAGATCGATGGTCAGTCCGAGCGGATGATTTAAGTGTTAGAGGATATGCTCCGAGCTTGTGTGATTGATTTTGATGCTAGATGGGATCAAAATTTGCCCTTAGTAGATCTTTCATACAACAAAAATTATCACTTTAGTATTTAGATGGCCCCATTTAAGGCATTATATGACAGATGGTGTAGATCTCAAATTGGTTGATTTGATTCGGCTGAGATGGACTCTTTATATAGAAACTTGCTTAGAGATGCTATGGAGTAGGTCTTTATGATTCAGGTAGAGTTTTAACACCAAGATTCGACAAAAGAGTTATGCATATTGGAGAGTTTGAGCCCTAGTGTTTATGGAGGGCGATCATGTTTGGCTCTGAGTGTCACTCATGAAGGGTGTGATGAGGTTCAGAAAGAAGGGTAAGCTTAGCCCTAGATTCATTGGCCCTTTTGAGATTTTGAGCCGAGTGGGAGAGGTGGCCTATAAGTTGGCCTTGCCACCAAGCTTGTCAGCTGTACATCCTATGTTTCATGTCTCCATGCTTCAAAAGTACATGTCGAATGAGTGCCATGTGCTTTCTCTTGATTCAATAGTATTGGGTCCAGATTCGTTCTTTGAGGAGAAACTTATAGCCATCTTGGATGGCATGTGTGAAAGCTTAGGACCAAGGAGATTGCTTTAGTGAAGGTGTAGTGGAAGCACCATTTAGTTGGTGAGCCGACTTTGGAGATAGAGTCTGATATGCGTGCTAGATATCCTCAGCTTTTCGAGACAACAGTTACTTTCTTTTACTTTATGTTCGAGGAGAACATGGTTTTTATTGGTGGATAATGTAATGACCCGTAGATCATTTTTGAAAAAAATCATAAGATTACCATTTTACGTCTCCCAATACTGGCCCCGAGACATTTTTGAATAAGCTTTTAAATTTGTTTCCAATTTTGAGTTAAAGGTTATGACTTATGTAAGTTTTTGAATTTGAATGGCTAAAGTGACTGAATGGAATTCTGTCGATTCCATCAGACCCGAAATGTGGGAATTGGTCTGATAGAGTTGTCAGTTTTAGATTCGAAGTATTTTTAAGGAATTGAGGTCCTAAGTTTGAAATTATTGAGATTTTAGTCTTTAGGTTGACTTAGGTCAAGATTCAGGGTTCGGATGCTCGGATTAGAATTCCTAGAGTTTTATTGGAATCGAGGTATGATTTTATGCCTGAGTGAGGTCTAGGTTGAATTTTCAGAAGACCCGAGCTTGTTTTAGCCTTTAAGGCGTTATGTTCATTTCTTGTGACTCTCATGAGTTTTTGGTCAAGAATACCTTGAATTCGTGTTTCGATGATTTCATTGACTCCAGAACATCGAGTATAGTAAATTTTCATAAATCATTTGTGTGTACGAGGTTTCGAACAAATCCCGAGGGTCCATTGGATATTTTGAGTGTTGGCTAATTTTCTGGAGCCTAGAGTCAATAGTGCCACGCGATCGCAATAGAGTGTTCACTTTCACCAACCTCGCGATTGTGAGACCTTGATTGCAAAATCGAGGGAGGTAAGATCCCAAACCTTCGCAATTACAACAGTCCTGTTTGTGATCGCAACCTTCACGAAAGTGAAGGCCGAGATTTTTCCGAGGTTCGCTTTTATATCATCTGAGACCCCTTTTGCCTTCCATTTTGGGGTTTTACTCATTTTCCTTATTGTGAGCTTTAGAAAATCCTTTGAGGTGATTTTAAAGAGATTTCTTGTGCACAATCATTTGAATTACTTTTGTAACCCTAAAACTTCAATTTCCTTTGATTATTTATGGATTTTAACATTAAAATTTGGGATTCTGATTAGCAAATTGCAAGGTTTTTCAAGAACTTGAGTTCTAAACTAAAATGGTGATTGTAAACTTCTTTTCACTCCTTTTTTGAAATTTTTTTAGTCAATGAGTTCCAAATGCCTTGGGTAAAATATTCAAGTAAAGATTTTTGGATTCAAACCTCATTTTTGGAATTGAGTTTTTAAGTTGATTGACCCCTTTTTCAAAATGTATGAAATTGGTATTGTCATTTTCGGAAAGTTATTGTGATTACTTGATTGAATTAGATTGTGTGGCTTTGGACATTGTTCGGAAAGGGAGGGCTCAAGTCTTTGATTGACTTTTTGATTGAATTGAGGAAAGTGATCTCCTAAACCTTGTAAAATTAGTAGAATCATGTAGTATCCTTCATTGTTTGTGTTGGGAAAAATGAGAATGAGGTGATTAGTTCATTATTCCACTTGTTTAATCTTAATGAATAAAAAGGGGATTAATGAAAAGGGAAATGTGTAGATTATAATGCTTTGTGAATTGCCTTGTTATGGACCCTATTGTGTTGATTGATAAAATGATTTGATGACATTATTATGGACTTGAATTGCTTGAGTTTTTATCTCTTCCTTATGGTGTGAAATTTGTTATTTGCATTAATTGTTCTGCACCGTGATGAGACTTGTGATGAATATACCCAAGGGAAATGGTTTCGGAAAGTGATATGATATAAAGCCGAAAGAAAATGGTTCCAGCTAGCAATATAATATAAAGACAAAGGGAAATGGTTCTAACTAGTGATATAATATAAACCCGAAGGGAAATAGTTCCGGATAGTGATATTGTGCCGAGGGGAAATTGTTCTGGAAAGTGATATGATATAAAGCCGAAGGTAAATGGTTCTGGACAGTGATGTGATGTAAAGCCGAAGGGAAATTATTTCGGCTTGTGATATTGTGCCGAAGGGAAATGGTTCCGGCAAGAGTTCAACTATTGTGATTTAATGCATTTTGATGCTTGTGATTAATCTACTTGATACTTGTGATTGATCCTTTTAATAATTGTTATTGACATACTTGATACTTGTTGGTTGTTCAATTGTGCATATTAGACTGTGATTGTTAAGCCTTGTGAACTATTTATTGTGAAACTGTTAGCTTGGGCTACTTTCTATGAAGGTTGTACTTTTTATGAGGTTTGGTTGGGATGAAAACAGTACTTGTATTCTAGCTAGCTTTGCTTTTTTTGTTAGGTTTATTACTGAGTAACGTGTTGGTTGGTATTCACTCCTTTTTATACTTGCATAGGTTCCGAGCCCAGATCTGTTTGATTGTTCTTCCTTTTGTTACATCTGAGGCTTTTTGAGGGTACGTTGAGAGGTAGTTTCTTGTAATCCAGGTGGACTCTCTTGTCCCTTATTTTATGCTTTGTTCTATTTAAGAGACGATAACATTGAGATTTGTAATTATCTTTTTATTCCGTACTTTATACATTAGTGGCTTGTACATGTGACAACTAAGTTTTGAGATTATGTTTTAGAATGAATAAGTTATCCACTCTTATGTTATTCTTGTTTTACTTTCCTCATTTATTTTGTATCATTAGGTTGAGGCTGACTTGTCTTAGTGGGGATATACAAGTGTCGTAACGTCTATTTTTTGGTTGTGAAAAATGGTATCAGAGCCGAGGTTCATATGTATCATGTGTATACAAGTCATGTCTAAGTAGAATCTCGAGTATCGGTACGGAGACGTCTGTGCTTATCTTCGAGAGGCGACGAAAACTATTAGGAAACTTCCTTTCATATATCCTTTCTTATTATTCGTCGTTACCTTCGCTAGTGTTGAGTTGTCACATGTTATTTTGGCAGATGCTGAGGACCAGAGCTTCTATTTCTATTGGTAGGAGGGAGGCAGTCCCCGAGGTAGTTGCTGAGACCCTATCTAGGGATAGAGGTAGGGCCCGAGCTAAAGGTCGTGCTCATGGAGTAGCACTGACAAGAGGTCGTGCTTGTGAAGTTGCCCCAGCTAGATTGGTCACTCATGAGCCACAAGTTGAGGTTGTTGAGGACCAAGTTCCTCCTGAGTTTTCAACTCCTTTGTTTAAAGATACTTTGTTATGGATATAGGGTGTGTTGGAGAAATTTTCTAAGGGTGGTATGACAGGTAAACCACATGTTTCTCAGACGAGGGTAGGCTCTGATTATCCTAAATCAGGAGGGTCAGCCACCAGTGGTTCGTGCACTGGCTATTGGTGCATAGATTACTCCTGAGGTTATTCTGAAAGAGGATGATCAGTAGTGTTATGAGAGGTTTCGAAAGATGAATCCACCCTAGTTTAAGGGTTGTAAGAGCAAGCATTCTCATGAGTTCTTGACTTTGTTCCCTGAGATGCTAGAGGCAGTGGGTATGGTTAATGCACACTGTGTTCGTTTTGTTGCACCCCAACTCTTTGGACTTGCGAGGGAGTGGTGAAGGACTTATGTGAGGTCTAGACCAGTTGGATCTCCTCCAGCAGAGTGGGATACGTTCTCTAGTGCTTTCCAGGACCGCTTCATCCTTTGGAGCATGAGAGAGGAAAGTCAACCAAGGTTTGAGGACATGAGACATGGAAGTTTATCTGTGACTGAGTATGAGTCTTGTTTAGTGAGCTTTCCAGACATGCTATGACTGTTGTTCCGAATAAGGTAGAGAGAGTCCGCATGTTTGTGAGAGGGTTTAATTTATCCACAAGATCTTACGTGTTCCAAGAATCCAAAAAGGGGGCTTCCTTCCATTCCATTATGAATACCGCCAAGGAAGTAGAGTTGATGGTTAGAGAATAGTTTGGGGATCCCAAGAGGACCCGTTCTTCTGGTCATTTTTCTAGCGCCTCAACTTAAGGCAAATGTTCACATAGAGGTAGTAGCTCCTTTCAGCGTCGTAGGAATGTTCATGCATCCATGGAAGCAATTGAGAGTGGGTAGACATCCCAAGGGTCCTATAGTTCTGGGCGAGGTGACCATAATAACTCATCTGGTCCGTCACAAAAGTTATATATATCGAGGTCTTCTTATGCTTTTTGGGATCTAAGTCAATTGATTCTGTAGTGTGTTTTACGGACTCACTTAGGACCCCAACATACCTTTTCACCTACTCTAGCTAGAGATTTAGCACCTCCGACCATGGGTCGAGGTAGAGGTTAGTATGGTAGAGGTGGCAGGGCTTTTGGTAGGCTGCTACAATTAAGCAGGGCGGAGGTCGGGGTACTACTCAGAATGGTGGTGGTCGAAAGGGATAGTTTATACTTTTCCTGGGAGGCCCAATGTTGAGACTTCTGATATTGTGATTACAAGTATCGTCCTAGTTTTCCATCGACCTGTGTTTATATTGTTTGATCCAAGGTCTACTTTCTTATATATGTCTACCTATTTTGCTTCTCAATTTGATATATGCCTGATAGCATACTTGTGCCTCTTCATGTTTCTACACTAGTGGGTGAGTCCTTAGTGGTGGATCGAGTGTATGGATCCTGTCTTATTTCTTTTGTTGGATATGATACTTGGGTAGACTTGATTATTGGGGATGATATACTTTGATATTATTTTGGGAACGGATTGACTCTCTCTACTCCTTGCTATTCTTAATTGTTATTCTAAGACTATGACCTTAGCGATGTCGGGTGTTCCAAGAGTTGAGTAGATGGGTACTAGTGGTTCTTACCGTAGCAAAGTTATCTCTTTCATTCGAGTTTAGATATTGGTTGATAGAGGGTGCTTGTCCTATTTGTCCTTAAATTAGGATAATAGTGTTGAGCCACCTCACATGAATTTTTTGTCTATGGTTTAGGAGTTTTCGGATGTGTTTCCTACAGACCTTCCAGGTGTTACTCCGGATAGGGACATTGATTTTGCTATTGACTTGGAGCCGGGCACCAAGTCCATCTCTATCTCTCTTTATCGCATGGCTCCAACAGAGTTGAAGGAATTGAAGGATCACTTACAGGAATTGGTGAGACAAGGGTTCATTTTCCTTAATGTGTCTCCATGGGGTGCTCATGTTCTATTTGTGAGAAAGAAGGATGGAACACTGAGGATGTGTATTGACTACCGACAATTTAACAAAGTGAGAAGAAAGAAAAAGTGTCTTTTCCTCGTATTAATGACTTATTTTATCAACTTCAAGGAGCCTCTTTGTTTTCTAATATTTATTTCAGGTTTTTTCTATCATCATATAACACCCCAGAATTTTTTTGAGCTAAGACTCGAACCATCCTTCGTTGTGAGTAGGATTTTACCAAGGAATTTAAAATTTCTTAAGTGTTAAGGTCACTAGATGTAGCACCTTGAGTTCCAAAAAGAACTAAATTGGAAATAG
>JAJONR010010848.1:0-17234 GCA_029582245.1 Solanum etuberosum | reverse complement strand
TAAATTTTCACTCATATATATATATATATATATATATATATATATATATATATATATCCATAAAGGAAAAAAAAGAGACTAAATGAACGGGAAGGGAATTTCACGAATATGTCCACCTAGTGGGATTTCACTGGGTATGTTGTTGTTTGGAATCATCGTTTATTATTGCAATTTGTATATATCAGATACCAACTGAGTGATTCTTGTAATGCAATTCTAAGTTAGTCTTGGTTCAATGTATTCTTCTAAGTATTTATTAAAATGGCCAATATAAATGCAGTATTTGATTTGGAGGATTGTACTACATTGTTTTTTGGATTCAGGTTGACAATACATTTAGCATTGTATCGTTTTAGGTTATTTTGTTTTGGTCTATGGCAGTGTCTCAATGTCTTCTGTATTAGTTTGGAAAAGTTGGGTTACAAAGACAATAAAACATTTTTCGGAAAAGGACCAAAACTGCTTTTGGATTATTCCAAAAGATCTAAATATAGTCATCTATATATTTTGCTAAAAATACCCGTCTTGAGTGTAGGGGTGGGTGTTCGGTATTTCGTTTGGGTTTCCTAAATTTCGGGTTTGATAATTGATAGTTAAAAGTAGATATCAAATATCAAACTTTTAAATTTTGGTTCGGTAATTTGGTAAATGGTTAATTAAACTTCGATTTGGTATGATAATCGGTAATAACGTATTGAAGTTATAGCCGACTGTATTACAAAGTTAATATACCATTTCTCCAATCATTTCTATTTTTTATGTGGAGGCACGATAATAGAAGATCAACAAGTAAGAAGACATCAAGAAAAGCAAATTGATACAATTAAAAGATATGTATTTGGATTGTCTGTTTATTCTTTAACTTTCTCTTTGGACTTGTACTAATGAATAACAAATATGTTGATATATGACCTTCATTGAGTAAATAATTTGGTATTTGGGAAAATATCGAATACCAAATGGTACTAATGTCTAATATCAAACTCAAGCCTGAATACCATAATTCTAAAATTTTACTACCGAATACCATATCAAATATCGATTGTCGAATACCAAATTATCAAAAAAAATTATTCGGTTCGGTAATTCGATTTTTGATATTTTATGTCTAGCCCTACGTCTGATTATATTTTTGGCTCACTTGTTTCCTTTGACTAATGTCAACACTAAGTAGGCGTTTGGACATGCGATTATATATTCTGATATGAAATCATGAGATGAAATTTCAAATTATCCAAAAAACATGATTTGGGATTTTTCAAAATATAGAAGATGAAAGCAATAGAAATAGAGAGACAAAATATGAGAGTTTTTCTTATTCTTCCAAGCATTCAAGTGTTTACAATATGAATTCTTATGCCTCTATTTATAGTGTTACATAGAAGCATAAACATGACATTAATCATGAAGATAATAGAGGGAGTTATGGAGGTGTAAGGTGGAGGTTATCTACATAATGAAAGGAAGTAATGAAGATAATTAGTGATAATAACTTCTTGGTGTAGTGAACATTCACACCATAATATTTTATAACATCCTCAAGTTTATATTTTGTAAAAAAAAAAAAACTCACACTTATGTTTACTAATCATTTATTTCATATGTAAATAAAACTTATACTTGTTTGTCTTCTTGGTCATATTCGAGAAATGCAAGTTCAACGTGATGAGATTGTCCGTACTATGTGGGAGGATTATATTAAAGACTAGTACACTACAACTTATGTTCAATTTTGTTTTTTATTGAATTAAAGTTTAAATTAATAAATCTTGTATTATTTTTTTTAGATAGCTTTGTGATAGTGTATTATGTGATTTTATAATTTTTTTGCTTATTTGGCAAGATTGTATAACGAATTGGGACAATTTTAATAGTTTTACAACTTATGAAATTTTTATGTTTATGAGAAAGCATACAACATAAAAAAGTCCAAATTGCACGTCCAAATAAAACTTCAACTTTATCTCATAATTTCATATCATGATTTCAAATTATGATTTCATATCATATGGCTAAACGAGCACGATTAAAATTTACGTTGTATTTTGTTACTGGTCTAATCATAAACTTTGATCCCACTTAAATAAAATATCCATTCGATTTTCCAACTTACTTACTATATTTGTTTTATTTATTTATTTATACTCTTCAAAAATATATTTTTCGTGGAGATTGTTTTTTTTTTTAAAAGAAAAAAAAATTGTGAAAAATTGACCTTTGGTTGTCAATTTTTGTAAAAAATATTTTTAAAAATAAATTATATATATCTATATCTTCTATATATATATATATATATACATATATATATATATATTACCTTAAAAGCATGAACTCCTAACTTGAATGTTAAATTACTATAATATCCCTAATTTAGGTTGTAAGTTTTTTGATGAGTCGTGACTTTTTTGATAAGTTGTAACTTTTTTCGAAGGGTTGCGATTTTTCGATGAGTTGTGACTTTTCCAAAGAGTTGTGACTTTTTCAATAAGTTGTGACTTTTCCAAAGAGTTCCTACTTTTTCAATAAGTTGTGACTTTTCCAAAGAGTTGTGACTTCTCGAAAAGGTCAAGACTTTTCAGATAAGACACAAAAAATATTTGTTCATACTACCCTTTGTTGACTATAAATAGAGGGGCTTCCTCTCATTTTTCAACCACAATTTTTTTAATCTTCTACTCTTCTTCTTCTTGCATTTTAATTTTTTTTGTGTGATTTATTGTTGTTGAGTGAGTTCGAAGTTTAGCGAAATATGAGGTACCACTATTCTGATGAAGTAAGTCGTTCTATTCTAAGAGGGTATATTCCATAACCTTGAGTAATTGAGGAAAATAATTTTGATGATATAATAATTATTTTTTTGTTTAATATATACATTAGTATGTAATGTTCCAATATATGAAGTTAACATGATGTAGTCTAAATTCATTTGTTTTTGTTAACAATGTCTCTTGTGATGTAGATATATGCTTCTGAATATCTTTTCCAAAATTTAGAGAATTGTCACGATTTGTTTTTGATGCGCAAGACAAAAGAATGACTTTATTTATCAATGATACTTATGTGATTTAGACTCTCATGAAGTTTGCTTCAAAATAATTATTACTAGATAAACATTGCCCTTTTGTTTTACTTATTTACTATTTCTTAATATTTCAGTATTTTAGACGAAGAAAAGTTTATAACTTGTAATAAGGTCAGTTGAAGTTTGTATTAGTTTAATTTTTATTATTTATTTAATTGTTAATTTTATGAGATAAATATTTTCATTAATGCAAATATATATTTATATTTGGGTAGGTATTTGTATTAAATTAAAGTATTATATATGTCACAAATGTATTATCAAGTTAACAAGATCTTCTAACTTCAAAATATATTATTTTAAAATGTTCCGATAAAAAAAAACTCACAACAAATGTGAAAATATGTGAATATATAAAATGTAGTTGATCTCTTCACATGTTCATATGACATCTAAACAATTTAACGTGGAATACACATGCAAAGCACATCTGGTTAGATGACAAGAAAAATACAAAGCAAATATTGTTTATAAGGTAATATTAGTGAGATAAGACTAATTACATGATTGAACCTCATCAAATTGAAATAAATATATACATTATTGCATTTAACTAAAAAAATGTTTCATTGACCATCTTCATAGGTTTGCGTGAATAAGAGATATATATGACGATCCACGTTGAACATTCACAAAAGAATCTGTAATATTATTTTTTGCTAAGCTTATTATTTAAATCTTCGCTTAAATAAGCAATACTATTTACTATAACATATATTTTTGGAATTAGTAATCACGTGCAATGCACTGTCAAAAAACTAGTACATATATATATATATATCACTTTTTTGAGAAATAAGAGACATCCGTCATGCAAATAATTTAGATCTATTTATTGATAAGAAAAAAAATATGAATAAAAATTAAATTGATGAGCAAATAGAATCTTGGGTCGCAAACAATATGTAAGTTGTTATAGATTGCGAAAGAAAAAGAAAAAATTTGGGTGATGTAGGTCACACTTTGTATATAACAAATAATGATGGTAGTTAATACAATACATGAACATGATTATTTTTTTTTGGGTGATCTTGACAAACTAGCTATGATTTTTTAGGATGCTAATGCAAATGAGAAAATACGAAGAAGAGGCATATCACGTGAATCGTGATGCATATTGGATGGAATTTTTATAAAGCGTAGGTAAGAGTATTATTGCTTATATATATTATTATCTTACTACAAAATGAATAATGGTCACACGAATATAATATTTAATCTTTAATTGAATGTGTATGCATGTATTTTCATAGAAGAAGTTGAATATATATGAAAACATCAATTATATTTGTGATCAACTGAATTCCGTATATGTATTTTCAAGTTGTATGTATATATATATAAAGGATATGTAAAAGGAAAATTAGCAAACTAGTCACAATCTCTAACATAATTATTAAAAATATCTACACTTTAAAATAATTATTAAAAATGTCAATATGTCAAAATTTTAGAAAATAAATTGTATCCTAATATAACTAATCTTCTTTCCTTTTATTTCTCAAATCAAGTCTTACAGTAATTTTTTTAAAAAAAAGAGAAAAGACATAAAGTGAAACTTAAAGTTGTCCCGAATTTTCAAAAAAATACCTTAACTATACGTGTGTCCTATTACCCCACAAAAATATTAAATACCTTTATAAACAGAGCATTTTGAACCATTTTCTCATCTATGAACAAGTGCGTGATTCTCACCCCTTTTAATTAATTAATTCAATTTAAAAAGCGGGTTAACCCAATCCGAATCAATCGTTTCAAAAATAAAAATTCTTGGTAATACTTAAAAATAGAAAAACCCACAAAATTCTCCTTCAAAGTTCCAATCTTTAATCAACAACCCACAATATTCTAACTCAAATTCATCAACCCACAAAATTCTAACTCAAATTCATTAACCCACTTTAGAATTTTACTCCTTAGATTGATTAAATTTCAGAAATCTCTAGCTATTGCTCCTGCAATATACAAACAATGGCGGCTCTTTCCCTTTCTCCCTTCGTGGGAACAACTTTTCATTGTCACCATAGCTACCCAACTGGTTCTTCTTCTCCCATTACTGCTTCTCCAACTTTGTTATCGAATGACTTCTAATTAATTTTTTGAATTGAAAATTAAATCGAATTCTTATCTTTTTGAGTTGATTTCATCAGAGAGAGAAAGAGAGTGCTGATTTTTTTTTTTAAACCTTCAACCAAAGGTTCTCTTGAAAATTTGGGGAAGATGGTGCATTTAAAAATGAATGAATGAATTAATTAATAGAGAAAATAACTGAAATGTGACGCTTTTTAATTGGTTTTTGGAAGTAAAATGATACCTTCACGCGCTGTCATCAGCGTGTTCACATAAATAGGGAGAAAATTGATCAAAATGATCTATTTACAATGATATTTAATATTTTTGTGGGGTAATAGGACACTTACATAGTTATAATGTCTTTTTGAAATTTTGAAACAACTCCTGGTGTCACTTTATGTTTTTTCTCTTAAAAAAATACTCCATTACCCACTTACCCCTCTTTCTAGGTTTTATCCCAAGTCACTATTTTCTCTCTCTTCCCTTTTTCACCATTGTTATCTCCTTTCCCTGTTCAAGAAAATTAACTCTTCGAATTTCCTACACTTTTTTCAAGAAATCTCGCAATTAATTCAAAAGATTTTTCACCCATTGATAAAGGCAAATTCGAAGTCAACAAGTATTTTGTGAGATTTCTTGTGATTTTGTTTTCATATTCACCAAGTGTTTTGTATTTCAGATTTTCCATCTTTTAAACAATATTATTCGATTTTTTATGAGTTTGTTTTCATATTCACCAAGTATTTTGTGAGATTTTCCTATTTTATGTATTTCAGATTTTTCGTCTTTTAAACACTATTATTCGATTTTTTTTTTTGTGATTTTGTTTTCATATTTGAGATTCAGTAGATTATAGTAATTTACATTGACATTCATACATCATATATTGTTTGATTTTTTATACATTCATATTTAATAATTTCGAATTTTGCTTATATGGTCACTAATGCACAAGTGAATACAGATTTAGATTTGAGTTTGATGAACAAAAAATCGAAAAAAAAGGAACATAGCAGACGAAGAAGAAAAAGAAGAAGAAGAAAGAGAGTCAGAGAAGAAAATTGCAAAAATTATATTCATACCAGAATTGTATTCATATTAATTTTTGTTTATCAATTGTTTTTCTTTTACTCAGCATTTGTATTTTTATTAAGAACATTGTATTTCTTTGTTAGTTTGTAGTCATTCCAATAGATATGTCAAATGAATTTGTGTTTCTTAAGCATAAATGTATCCTTTTTTTCACAATCAATGTATTTTTTTTTTTAGAATATTGTATCCTTCCTCAACAGATTGTATTATTTCCACTATGTATGTTTTTTTTTTTTTTAGAATCTTGTACCCCTATTTCTTTCACAGTCAATTTGTATTATTTTTTTTAGAATATTGTATCCTTCCTCAACAGATTGTATTATTTCCACCATGTATGCCCTTTTTTTTTCCAGAATCTTGTATCCTTTCATAAATCATATTCATATGTAATGATTAGATTATATTAGGATACAATTAGTAATATTTTCCTAATACAATAAAAGAAAAAATATATTTGGCACTATGTTCCACTTCTTGATGTTCTTAATTTCACCATCCATGATTAAGATCTTGATAAGGGAGAAAAATGGAGATTGAAACTGTTGATCCAATCGAATGAGAAAGGAGATTCTTTTGAAATTGTAACTGATGAGAATTTATATTCTCTCCCTAGGTTTTCTCCTTTCTGTTATTAAATAATTGTATTCTTTCAGATCAAACAAATAAAAAAAATACATAAATCAGATACATACACAAACTAAAATATTGACATTTTAAATAAATATTAAAAGTGTGGCTAAGAGATCCTATTAAATGTCAAAATATTGACATTTTAAAAAATTTCCCTATGAAAAATGCATAGGGAGACCAACACCTAAACATATATGGTGTATATGTCCGGAGTTTATTGTTGTCTCTATTGCGAAAGGATTTTCAAATATACATATACATGTATTTTGTATGTCTGTTATTAATATACATAGTATTGTTATCTTTTGAAAAAAATTACTTAAATATATAATTTATTTTATCATATTCTCTAAAAAAAATTACAATTTGAAAAAATTACAAAAATTTCTACTTTCTCCTATTCTTGGATACATCACTTTACCCGATGTATCGATGGAATGTATTGGGACGTTGAGTGATGTATTCGAAATCGAGATGCGATGTATCAGAACGTTGAGTGATGTGTCGGAACGTTTTGAGATGTATCTGGATACCACCAAATTTAAGGAATTTTTGTAATTTAGGAAAATAGTAGAGATATGATGTAATTAACTCTTAATATAATGAGATTTGTGTAAAATTCCCTGTTTATGTTTTTAAAGAATTGAAACCGCCATCCGATAATTTTCTCTAGTAAAATTGGCTATTTGTGCACATGGGCCATAGTTAAAAGCCCAATAAAAGAATGTGGGTCTAGTTTAGACAGCCCATTAAGACTAGGGTTTCCCTTTAACATAAAAACCCTACCTTATTTTTCCTTCACTTTTTCGGACTGAAGACGCCTCCCAAATATTCAGACGCAAAGCAGCCGGGGAAGAAATGGTGACCTACAAAGTTAGTATCACAAACAAATTATAACAATTTTGCTTGATTCTCTCATGTATTTGTTGCAATAATAACTGGAATTTTGTGTTGTTGTTGTAGTTCCATCAATACCAGGTTGTAGGTAGAGCTCTACCGTCAGAAAACGATGAACACCCAAAGATTTACCGTATGAAACTCTGGGCTACAAATGAGGTCCGTGCCAAGTCCAAGTTCTGGTAATTTTTCTCACCCTCTCTGTGTGTGTTTTTTGTCATATGATTATCTCATTATTAGTTCCCACCCCTTCCAATTGATATTAGTTGCTAACTAGTATAGTGTCATATGAATCAAACACTCTTATGTGTTTGGGGAATGATTGACAGTGGCGTATTCAGGATTTTCACTAAGGGGCTCGGGAAAAAAATTAGTGCATTGTGATCAAGTTGAATTTTGAACATGCTAAACTAACCTATAGACTTGTGTTTATGTTGAGGGATTCAAAATTTATATATGTACATGAAAAATATCTTATAGATGCAGTGTATTTTTTGGGGGGAACACCCTCCCAACCTATAGATCTGTCTCTGATGATTGTGGTGTTTGATTTGGCTGGAAAAGGTACTTCTTGAGGAAGCTAAAGAAGGTGAAGAAGAGCAATGGTCAGATGCTAGCTATTAATGAGGTATGATCATTTCTTAATTTTATCTTTGATTAAATGTGTCATTGGGATGTATTAATAGCAAGATTTGTAATGTTGTTGCTTATTTGATTTGTATAGTTCCTAGTTATTATTGTTGGAGTTCATGGTTAATTTGTACTTTTACTTGATAAATGTGTCTTATGGTTAAGTTCTTTTGCTGGTTCTCTAAAGTAAATGTTGCTGTTAATCCCGTTCTGAAGGGTGAACAATAGTTTCCTAGCAATCTGGTATGTCAGGTTCCCCTAAGTGAATTTTCCATTTGTTTGCCTATCGAAACTTGTGTAGGCTTGTCAATGTTAGTCTTAGCATGTGATCCATTGTGTTATCTTATAGACTTTATTTAACTTGTCTGGGTGATATCATTTTCAATTGCCATGCCATTCCTAGTGGTGGTGGTGGTGCACTAAATTTATGTTATTCCTATTTGCTCTTCGAAATGAGGTCTGTTATAGTATGATAGAGGTTGGAGGTAAATCATAAAAAATAAATAGATGTGCTTAGTTTGGATTAAAAATGCAAAGAAAAAGAATATAACAACAACATACCTAGTAAAATCCCACAAGTGAGGTCTGGGAAGATAAAGAACATGATGCTACTCTTAAACAAGTAGTACCTATTTTTTTCGATAGAATTTCTTTGAATAATTGCATGTCTGTAATTTGGGAAGACTTTCATAAAGGTTTAAATATCACGGTACTACTGCAGAATGTAGCCTTTGACTCCGAAGTTCCAGGTTTTGGAGGTAGCCATAATCTAAGGATACTTGTAATGGTTATTTAAAGTGACTCCCTCAATTTCAATTTGTTTGACCTATTTTGATTTGATATGGAGTTTAAGAAAGAAAAAAAGAATTATGAATTTTATGGTCTAAAATTAAAGATATCAAATGTACCAAAACTAACCTTGTGGTCTTGAACATGTTATGTAGAAAGTTGAAATTAAAAAGTTGCTAAAAAAGGAAAGAGTCATTCTTTTTGAACAGACTAAAAAAGGAAAGTAGTACAAACAAATTGAAACGGATGGAGTACTATTTTCTTTCTCATATATGATTATACATCTTTTGCATGGTATAGTTTTGTGGTTATACTTCGTCCATTGACATGATTCCAAACTTTGTTATTGAGATTTTGTGTTCCTTTCTGTAGATTTTTGAGAAGTACCCAACAAAAATCAAGAACTATGGTATTTGGCTGCGTTACCAAAGTAGGACCGGGTATCATAACATGTACAAGGAATACCGTGATACCACATTGAATGGTGGTGTAGAACAGATGTACACTGAAATGGCTTCTCGCCACAGGGTCCGCCATCACTGCATCCAGATCATCAAGACAGCCACTATTCCAGCTAAGCTCTGCAAGCGGGAGAGCACAAAGCAGTTCCATGACTCCAAAATCAAGTTCCCATTGGTGTTCAAGAAAGTCAGGCCACCTACCAGGAAACTCAAGACTACCTATAAGGCCACCAAACCTAACTTGTTTATGTAAAACGTGTTTTGATCATTTAGTGGATTGAGTCGCTATTTCAAATTACTTCAATTTTGGTGCTCTGGACTAGTGGATTTCAACATTCACTGGCAAGGGGAAGAAAAAGACACTTTTGTTGTGATCAATCGATTATCGTTTGTTCTTTTTATAGAACTAGATATCAGACCATTATGTTCAATTTTGTGTTTGGTATTTTGTTTGCTCTGACAGTTGCAATCTTAGTTATATTTCTCGATTTTTGGTTTACATAATATTCTTATTAGGATGTCTAGAATGCATTTTTCTTATTAAGTATTCTTATCCAAAGCTCTTCATTAGCTTGTGTTTTATGACAATATGTGAATTATCATTTGAACTATTTTAAATTTTTTGTGGTTTTTACTATATTGGGAAGCAATCCCAAGGTGCTTTATCATTTGTCAAATGTTCATGAATGATAAACCATAGAAAAGCTTTGTATTGGTTAAGTTCATGAGTTGGAGATAAATGGACTTGACGGACCTAGATTGCTGGATCTCATTATTGAGGCTCAATCAAGAAGTATCCGTTCTAGCATTTGGCCTCTGTTCTATGCTTATATCTTCGTAGAAAATAGGGTGGTGTATTGGTCGGTTAGGTTCGATTTTGAAGTTTATTGGTTTGATTTAGAGGTTATCGGTTTGTAGACATGCTAAATCGTTAAGAACCATTAAGATATTGACTTATCGGTTGTCGGTTAAGATCTTTTATCAAATTAGGCCTTCTGGAGAACATATTTAATATACTAGGGACGTTCAAAATTGAATTGAATTTTTTTTATTGGTTTATTGATAGCGAACTCATTATTAATTTAGCGGTTTCGGTAATGATATTGATTTTTTTTTTATATTGGTTTAACGGTTTGTAATGGTTTGAGATTTTTTCTTAACGGGTAACTTTAGATTCATACTTTTATTTTTGACTGTTTCAAACTTCCGGTTATTCTACAAGGTGTCCATGTTCGCTTGGTTTGTCTCCTTTAATTTTCAATAAAAAAGTTTGTGTGTCATATCTTAACAATTAAACCGATAATCGAAGCGCTAACAATCGATAATTGATATCTTAATGATTTAGCATGTCTATCATTGATAACCAATAAGTGAAAAAATTATTGTTAACCGATAATCGAAGCGCTAACAATCATTGATGGTCAATAAGTGAAAAAATTTGGGTAAGATCCACACCGAAGTGGTAAGCCTTAACCAGATGTGTCTGATAACAGGTAAAGCCCGAAGGTTGTTACCGTCCCTGTCGGGGGAGATGCCAACCATCTCTCCTTTCTACGAACACATTTATTAGAAAGTTATGCATTCTATATAAATTCATAGGGATTTCACTAAAGAGCCGATGTGGGATAAGCAATAAAGAATCACAAATCACATAGGGTTACCAAGATTGGAAACACGTCGTTTTGTTGCTCGTTAAATATGCACGTATTAATAATACATGGATTAATTATGCATGATTTAGTTCTTCCATCTTTTACCTTGCATAAAACGATATGTAGATTCTCTCATAACTCATACATGTATAAGTTACGCGGGATTGTAAATTAATAACCAAACACCGTATTTGGTATGCTAAATTTTATACATAGCAACTGAAATGCTATTAAATATGATACTAATTATTCTAATTAGAATACGTGAATAATTCACTTCCTTAACCAGAAATCAAACGATCCCTTACTGTTTTCCAGTTTTAGGCTTCTCTACAATACAGTAACAACAATCTGTGGATCTGTTAGTGAGAAGTGAAACCAGTGCATTTAAAGGAAGGAAAATACAATAAATGATAGGGAAGTCCGAGCGTGAATATATATGATGCAACCCCGTAGCGAAGCTACAACGTGTTAAGGGTGGTCACATGAACCCTCTCCGTCGAAAAATTATAGTATATATATATATATATATTCAAATTCTAATTTATATATAGGATATTATATCAAGAAATGCCTACTATAGAGCCAGTGATGGGTTGTCATTTCAAATGAGACCCTTGATATATGATGCTAAATTCAAACTAGATAAAAAAAAACCACACAAGCAATTGCTTGGATCTCCTTCCCTAACACAAGCAATCTCTGTTCACCCTGGCATCGACAATAGGTAAACCACTTCATTTAGACATGGCCGCGATCAACAAAACCAGACCTAAAAAAAGTTGTCATTTTTAGGATCATTCTGAGTATAAAATGCTGATACAACTTGCTCAACATTTCTCATTTTCTGGGTTATTAGTAAGTGAGAGGACTTGCTTTAACAGGAAATCAAGAATAACTATTGAGATCTGGAAGATCAAATAATCAAAGTGTTAGCAATGCTCTCAACCTCAAAGTACCATAGTGTTTTTTCTCTCTTATATATTTCAAAACTGGTTGCTGCCGAACCAAGCCTGAAAACATCCAATTATCTAAAAGTAGAAAAATACCAGAAAAAGTTAAGATTGTCGTTGCAAAGAACAAAAACAACCAAAATTCGCAATTGCTGTGTTGAGATGAAGCAGCCTCTATACCACACTAAATTAAGCCTCAGAAGCAGAAGGTTGCTCTTGCTATACTAAGCTGACTCACGGCTTGAAATCAGAAAACACGACAACAGAGTTGTGACCACCAAAACCAAATGAATTTGAGATTGCTGCAGATGGAAAACAAATGTTAGTAAACATCTTGAATATTTATTTGAGAAGCTGTCACACGTTCAATTATTTCTCCGAATTTTATCCCATTCATCTGGAAAAAAATATTATATGGTGTCAAAAGTGCAAGCATTCTTACCAACATTGATCTCGTGCTGCTGTTTCTTGTTGGGAACGGTATCAAACTCAACTGAAGGCTCAGTGTTCTGCATAATTCACAATAACAGGAGATGTGCAAATTAAGAATGAGCATATGCGTCAATATTTGTAAATTTAAGTTCCCAGAGAGAAAATAACATACAAATTGGTTTATGGAAGGATGCAGCCAGCCAGTTTTAATGGCTTTAACTGTTGCAATAGCTTCCAGGCCACCAGCAGCACCCAGGCAGTGGCCTATCATAGACTGCAAGAACGGAAAATGACAAACTTTGAAGGATCAACAAATTGCCAATATCCCAAGAAAGTTCACATCAATGAAAGAAAGTACTAAAAGATACTCCGTCCGTTGACTTTTACTAGTCACATTTGGACTTGGCACACCCATTAAGAAAACAATAATTGACATGACTATTTTACCACACTACTCCTATTAATTGATGTTTAGTATTAGGTGTTGGAAAATGATTTGGGGAATAAGTAATCAATGCTAAGGGTAAAACATGACATTTTTTTTTGCCTTTTCTTGATATGTTAAAAGTGACAAGTAAAAGTGAAAATCTATTTTTGGAATAGTGGACAAGTATAAGTGAACAGAGGGAGTACATTATGATGTGAGAAGGTTACCTTGGTTGCATTCATTTTGATCTCTGAAGTGTTCTTGAATACCTTCTTAATAGCGTTTACCTCAGCTAGATCACCAACTATTGTGGAAGTTGCATGAGCATTTATGTAATTAACCTGAAAATAAACAAAAAGGAGAGACCAGTTGACTAATCAAACTAACCCCCGAACATTTATGAGCAGTTTTAACATTATATTCTCTATTACTCACAGATAGTGACTAACGCCATAATGTTTGAAGTACCATCTAAACAAGGTTCTAAATGACAACTGAAAAGCATCCTAAACAAAGATCTAAATGGCCAAGTGAACAAACTGCTGTTCTAACTTTCAGTCATTTTGTTTCATCTCCATCTCTTTAAAAGTACTAGTAAACGATCAGTATCATAGAAACAAATCGAGTAAATTCATCAAGAGGTATTATTGGCAACATTACAAATACTAGCAGCATGTGGGAATAATAAAAGGATTATATGACTTCCAATCTTATCTGTTCAAGCAATAACTAACAACACCAAAAGGCAGGTAGTTCCAGATTCATCAAAGCTCAACCTGAAAAACTCTATGACAGTAAATTAAGCTTTCTTGACTTCAACATGAAAAGGATGGGATTCAAAAAGAAATAGAGGATAAATCGACAATTCTTTTCTTTCTTCATATCAATGACAGTCCTGAACAGTTTCTGCGAAAACTAGCAAGGACATCCTCTTTGCCGATGCTCTTCATCTTCATCATGGAAGCTTTGACCAAAACGTTCCACACAGCAGCAAAGAGGAGACTATGTCAGGGAATTTAGACCAAAAGGAAGCAACCAGAGTTGGATTTTCATGCTCACTTATGGTTTGCCAATGACACACTGATCCTATTTGATGCTGATTTTGAATAATTTTCATATCTTAGTGATTCTTCCCATAACCATATCACCCTGTACTTGGTTATAACTGTCACAGTATCTTCCCACACAGCCATTTTCATCCCTCCAATAAAGATATGTTGGTCATTTCTTTTCCCTTGACCAAGATTTTTTTAGTTTTATTTTATACACATCTTGACAAAGATATCTTTAGTTTTATTTTTATAAATATCTTGACCAAGATATTAATATTTTCTTAGAATTTAGTTTAGTTTTCTCATCTAATGCAATTTGCTGAAAATAAGCACTACTAATGTCGAGCTTTTTTCATTAAAGCTCACGCTTTATTTGCGCTTAAAGTCCCCACGGACCTTAGAGCTTTTTTGCGCTTTTCGCCTTTGATAACACCACTTTGGTGGGATTTAAAGGAAGTACAGAAAATTCATCATATTTTTGAGTGAGTGAATGACATCTATTAAGGTTGATGGTTTGAGGATGAGGCAGTGTTTTGGACGGCGAAAGGCGACAAGGGCCTGCCGCCTCTCGCGGCGAGACGAGCGGCGAGGCGCTCGCCTTTTTGAATTGAGGCGCCAATTAATACCAAAAATTAAAAATATTTAATTGCATATATAAATATCCAAAATCTCAATAGTAATAACATATATTAGCAAATAATTCAATTCAAAAACTAATTGTAGATACTACTATTCATGGACAAATAAATACTATATTAATTACTTTAAAACTAAATTAAGTAGGGAAGAAATAATTATAGAAGGATTAAATTTTTATTTTTTTTAAATATAGACAGCAGTGAGCAGTCGGCAGTGACAGTGAACAACAAAAACAGAGCAACAAATACAAAGCAGTGAGCACTGAGCAGTCAACACTCAGCCCGATTCACAAATCTCATCAGCAACAAGAAACTGAAGTGAAGAAAAGAAGAAAAGAAGAGAAGAAGAGAAGAAAAGAAGAGAAGAAGAAGAAGAAGAAGTCGAGAAAAACTGAAAAGAAGAAGAAAAAAAAGAGGTCATACCTGGCAGCAGACTGGCGCGAAGGAGAAGAAGACGATCGACCTTAAGGAGAAGAAGATGCGACTGATGAAAGTTTGGAAAAAAACCCTAATTTTGACTAATATTATTAAGTCAGACCTTTTTAAAAATTAAAAAAAAAAAAGGCGCCGCCTCGCCTCGTCATCGCCATCGCCATATTGGCGCCATACGTCGCCTATTTGACTTCGCCTCGCCACACTATGAAAAGGCGTGAGAGCCTCGCCTCGCCTCGCCTTATCTCCTTTGGCGAAAGGCGAGCGCCTTTCACAACACTGGGATGAGGGATGTTAAGGAGCTTCGTAAAGCTCTATTTGAGAAATGATCGTGGAGAAAACGAGGTAGAGGAGAAGGCTTTGTTAAGAAAGGTGATAGGAACATATCTGAGGACATAAGGAGGACAACATTCAGGAAAACTTAAAACATCACTAGCCTTTCTAGGATAGCTTTATGGAGGAATTTTATGAATATCTAAGATGTATCTACTAATCATGTTAGATAATGGTGGAAAAGCATGAAAATATCCTTATTTGGGATCACCGGTGAAGAGAAGATAATTCCTCAAGACTGAATTCATCAAATTTCTCTTAATTGTATCTTGTACGAGTGAGCTGATGAAAAGGGAGGAGAAATATGTTCACATGCCTTTTCAAACTCAAGATGAAATTCCACGAGGAGGCAGCGTGGGAACAAGAACTCCTGGCAGTTATATATTCTCCTAATTTGCAGGATACTGGAAGGGAGGCCAAAATGGGAGGAAGCATGTGTCTAAAACATTTTCTGTCAATTTTTCTCTCAGATAAGGGTCAGTAGTGGCTCTCTCACGCAACTGTTAGGACAACAAATCTAGGAAGTAGCATAGTTTGAACAAACAGCTTCCCAGAATTCAAGCCTAACCAAGAGAAGTAGAGCTTATATCGATTATTATTTTATGTTGTAAAGAAGCTGGCCATCTACCCTGGAATTAAATCCTGAACAAGAGAGAGATAGAGAGAGAGCGAGAGAGGGAGGGAGGGAGGGAGGGGGAGGGGAAGGGGGAGGGAGGGAGGGAGAGGGGGAGAGAGGGGGAGAGAGAGAGAGATGGGGAGAGAGAGGGGGGGGGGGGGGGGAGAGAGAGAGAGAGAGAGAGAGAGTATATTGTTTATTGTTTGTGTAAGAAGCTGGTGAAGAAGTAGGCCATCTACTCCTACACTGCAAATTTGTTAACAAATTATGGAATTCACTACTCTAATGTTATTGTGCAGGGAATTAACTGGGTTATGTTGGGTGTAGTGTGGCCCTTTTTCCAAAAACTGGAGTTTAGAGGCAATAGATAGATGCTTCGTTCTATCTGCCAAAGTCTTGATGGGCAGAATTATTTGGTACTTGTGTTGGTGGAGTTAGCAAGTACATAGTGGAATTAGTCGAGGTATGCACAAGCAAGCCAAACACAACCGTAATAAAAAAAGAATAGAAAGAGGGTCAGCGATGTTATTCCACATGCAAATAAGGAAAGGAATAGGTGCACCTCTGAGGGAGAAGAAATTCAGTGATGCACATTCAGAACATCCTCTTCTTCACATAAAATGGACGGAGGAAAATTTGGTTTGTACATTTTCTAGCACAAAATTCTTTGTTGTGTGCAACTTTTCTCCTTTTTTGCTCCAATCTTCGTTTCACATAAAGGGACACCTGTCTATGTTGTATGCTTAGGCTTCTCTGGTATAACTTTGTGGTCCTTACCTTTGGCCCTATTTCTGGCTTTCTTGTTAGAATGCTCACTTTGTACACTGATTATGTACAAAGGTTTCCCCATATTGTCCATATAATAGCCTTATTTACTTATCTAACAAACAAGGCACTAAATATTGCTAAGGAAATTTAGAACAAGCTCAGATGCTACAAGTGTTCTTTCAGACTAATCAAGAATTAAGAAATGTTGAGTCCTACATTTTCAAGAGAAAAACAGTACAAAGTAAAAGCCTCAAACAAGGTCCGTGTCTCATGATAA
>JAJONR010010847.1:0-15404 GCA_029582245.1 Solanum etuberosum | reverse complement strand
TCTCCACAAGTGTTTTATTCATACGCTCTGACACCCCATTCTGTTGCGGTGTTTTTCTTACCGTGAAGTGTCGTACTATGCCACAATCTTGGCATACTTTCAGAAAAGGATCATTCTTGTATTCTCCTCCATTGTCTGTTCGGAGAACCTTGATCTTTCTTCCTGTTTGGTTTTCAACTTGAGCTTTCCACTTAAGGAAAATTCCAAACACATCATCTTTGTTCTTCATGGTAAAGACCCAAACTCTCCTGGAAAAATCATCAACAAAAGTGACAAAATAATGTCTTCCTCCAAGGGATGGAGTCTTTGCAGGCCCCCAAACATCCGAGTGCACATAATCCAGAATACCCTTAGTATTGTGAATTGCAGTGCCAAACTTCACTCTTCGTTGTTTTCCCAGAACACAATGCTCACAAAATTCAAGTTTGCAAGCCTTCGTACCTTTCAACAATCCTTGCTTAGCAAGAATTTGTAAAGACTTTTCACCAGCATGTCCCAACCTCATATGCCATAGCTTTGTTGCCTCAGCATCCTTCTTTGTGCTCGAAGTTACTATTGCGATTGCCCCAACCACAGTACTACCTTGGTAGTAGTACAGATTATTTTTCCTCTTGCCTCTCAACATCACCAGTGCTCCTGAAGTTGCTTTAAGAGCTCTATCTTGCATTATGACAACTAGGCCTTTAGATTCTAAGGCCCCCAATGAGATGACATTCTTTTTCAACTTTGGCACGTACCGCACATCCCGTAAAATTCTAGTGGATCCATCATGATTGCGCAGCTTGATTGAACCTATCCCAGTTGTCTTACATGGGTTATCATTACCCATGTAAACAACCCCACCATCGAGTTCCTGAAACTCAAAGAACCATTCCCGAATGGGACACATATGATAGGTACAACCTGAATCTAATATCCATTCATCTGGATGTGGTGATGCCGAGGGCGAGACAATCAAAGAGATATCTGATTCCGCATCACTTTTGCATTCCGCAACATTTGCATCTTGCGGAGTCTTGCCTTTCATCTTCAGCTTTGGACAATCTTTCTTCCAGTGTCCTTTCTCGTGACAGAAAGCACACTCATCTTTTGCAACAGCCCGGCCTTTAGATTTAGACCTTCCTCTTCTCCCCTTTGTCTGGCTCAACTGACGACCTCTTGCCACCAATGCTTCTTCAGATGTCATTGATTTGGATTTCATTTTATCCTGCTTTCTCAATTCATGACTATATAAAGCAGAACAAACATCATCTAATGACACGTCTTCATTTCCATAAAGTAACGTGGTTTCCAAATGTTCAAATTCATCGGGAAGTGATGATAACAACATCAAGGCCAGATCCTCATTCTCAAATTTCACATCTAAATTCAACAGGTCTGCTACTAACTGATTGAACATAGTGATGTGTTCATTCATAGTAATACCTGGTTGATAATCAAATTGGAACAACCTTTTCTTCATCAGGAGCTTGTTCTGACCATTTTTCTTCAGAAACTTGTCCTCCAATACCTTCCACAATTTGTGTGCAGAAGTTTCATTTTTGAAAGCATACTTCTGCTCTCTAGACAGACAAGAACGAATAGTTCCGCATGCCAATCGATTAATGGTGCTCCAATCTTTATCGTTTACATCTTCTGGTTTCACCTCTTCAATGGCAATATCAAGACCCTGCTGGAAAAGAGAGTCTAAAACCTCTCCTTGCCACATACCGAAATGGCCAGTACCATCGAACTTTTCCACCGACAATTTCAAACCGGACACTGGGAACCTCGACCATGATGACGAGAAGCCCAACGTCCCGAATGGAGTATTTGAGACAGCCTCCTTTGCTTCTGGATCTTTCGCCATTACAGACTCTACAAATAGTATTCAATATTACAATTTCAAACGACCCAAAGTTTCAAATTGACTAAAGTAATCCTTTTCTGATATGGAAGATCAGACAACGCTGCAACCACAGAGCATACTCAGACAAAACTTTAGCCCGAAAGAAAATTTGGAATCCAAAGGACCAAAGGAAATTCTTTTATGATGTGGAAGATCAGCCAAAGCCGCAACCACAGAGCATACTCAGACAAAACCTTGGCTCTGATACCACTTGTTGGAAAAAATCGGATAATTTATCCCACAAAAGCAACAAAATAAAAGACCCGACAAATAATATTGAATACTAAAAAGAACACCAGAATTTTGTTAACAGAGTTTAGCTAATTTAGCTTAATCTCCGAACACCGCCCAATTGGACTATTTAATTAATAGAGGAGAAGATATACAAATTTTGGGATGATTTACAATGAAGGGGAGGAGGTTAATTTATAACCTCCAAATCCTCCTCCCCAACCTAAACCCACCGATGTGGGACTTCACTAAAAAAGCCAAAAATCAACACCTAGCTAGCCTCATCAGCCTTTGTTGAGTATATTTTAGTTATATAACTCTTGATTTAATTGTACACCTCCTTTCAAGTATGTATGAACGTACTATTTCAAGTAATTGTGATAGTAAAAATATTGTTTTTTCACTTTTTCTAACTTAGCTAACAGGTTTCAATCTTATGGTCAAAGATCACAGTAAGGGAGATGATGCATCGCATTTGTTATGTAAATAAAGTGTACATGTAAAACTTGGCTTCTTAGCAAAAGCCATCAAGCAGTTAATATGTAATAAACTTATCTTCTCAATCTTAGTTATTTACAGTATACAACTTATGGTACATGCAATCCAACTTCTAATTGGGTTCTTGTTCTCTCTTTAGCTCTTTTATCTACTGCTAATTGGTTTTTACATATTTGGTATTTGTATTTCGCCTAATGACCTATCTAGCTTTTGCTTTATAAATGCTAATGAAGATATATAGAAGAACAGGAAAGAAGACTGCAACAATCTTAAAAGTGTACGCTACAGCGAACCCACTAAATTCGGATTGAATCATAGATTATTGAAAGCATAGTATCACGGACTTAGAGTGTCACTACTGTTTCGTGTGGCACTTGACAACTTACTCGTGAATCTTTCACGCTCTTGGAAGCTCAAGTAAGCCCTTTGAAGTTAGATCACTAAGAGAATGTAAAGAAAGACTTAGAAAGATTTAGATAGCTTTGGAAGAAGACTTTTGTATTGCTTGGAAGATTTGCTTACAACTTGCTTGATGAATTACAAATGAATGTCCCATCTATTTATACTACCACCTGGGAGCTAAAGTGCAAATAAAAATTACTTTACAAGTCCCTCTAATAATTACAATTTGGTCCATTTCTAGAATTCTCTACATATTCTAGGAATTTCTAAAGCTTTCTTGGAAAATATCTAGTCTCCCTTCTAGAACTCTCTACTAGTCTAGAGAATTCCAAGGCATTCTAGAGGCTTCTAAGGAAAGATCTAGGGAATTCTAGACTCTTCCACTAACATCTCCATGACTCTAGATTTTTTCCACTTATTTTTATGCCGAATTTGAATTAAAAAGTGCCGGGTCATGACACTCTCCCCCACCTATTGATGCGATGACCGCGTCGCATAGCTGCTGCATGGACAATCGAGTCTTGTCTTTTTGTATGCGCGACCAGTTGTCCATTGACGATCAAGGCCTTCGTGCAACTCCTTCAACTGCTTTCTTATCCATTTTAGTTCGGTCTTGTGATTTACCTCCTTCTTAGGAGGCAAACGCCTTGGCGACTTCTTTGGCATCACGGCATTGTTCTTTCCTAGAACCTTCTCCGTACATGATGGTAAAGACCCTTTAGTACTATTGTCTTCTTTCGGACTTACAATGGTGGTTATAAAAGCCGACTCTTTCTTCCCAGGGTTTTTCTCGAGCTGCATTATCGTTAGCCGAACTCGTCCTTCCATTGTTGAAACCTTAACCAGGGGTATCATGCATGATCCTCCTTGCTCCATGACCAAGAGTTGTTGGAGGTAAGGATCAATCACCGTGTGGCACTACTAGAAGAACTATTGCCCAAGAATTATGTCAAAGAGATCAAAAGGAGTGACAGTGAAGTTGGTTTTACCTTGCCACTCGCCTAGCGTGATGCTTACTCAATGCGCAACTCCGCACACGGGAGTTGGTGGTGCATTGACCGTCCTGAGTTGGGCGTTACTTGGCCTGTAACTCAACCCCAACCTTGTCATTGCCGTCTTGGTCATAATATTGGCCTCTGCACCCGTGTCGCCCATAGCACGAGCGGGTCTTCCATTAATCGTGATGTCAACATATTGCATGCTGTATTATCTTGGCTTCCCAGGCTACTTCGTGATGGCTCTGCATAGTCTTATCAAGCCCAACTGCGTCGTCTCTTCGCCTTGTCCTTGCTCTTGTGCCTCCTTCTCCTTATGCTCCCATAGGATAACACTAAGGCTCTTCAGATCAGGTCACCCTGCATAGTCGTGTGGCCCACCACATATGTAGCAACTGTTCCTCTTTGTAGGCTCTGTCTTTTTATCAACATTGCTTTGACGTCCAAACTTCTTGCCATCAAACTTATAGGTATCGTGATTCTCGGGATGTGGCCACTACTCCTCGACTTTGCCACGATCTCCCCCACCATGGTCATGACTACCTCTCACCTCTTCTCCTCTGGCTCTGTCGGGCTTTTCATGCCTGAAGTCTGTCAAAGCTTCGGCCTGTGTGATGGCTTCATCGATAGTCCTTACCTGCCGGCGTTCCAACTCCGTCCTATCCCAATTTTGCAGCCCATCCATGAAGTGGAACAACATATCTTCATCCGTGAGGCTGGGAATCTGAAGCGTGAGGGTAGTGAACTCCTTCACGTATGCACGTATGCTTCCCGTCTGCTTCAGCTCCATAAACTTGCGCTTCGCCTCACAGATGAAGTAGTTAGGGAAAAAATCCTTCTTGAACTCTTCTCGCAATTGCTCCCAAGTGTGGATGGTGCATAGCCCCTTCCCTATCTTGGACTCCTTGAGTCTCCACCATAGCATGGCCATCTCCGAAAGATACGACACGGCAGTGTTAATCTTGTTCTCGTCGCTTTTCACCCGACTACACTTGAAGTAATTCTCCAAGTGCCATAAGAAGTTCTCCACCTCTTGGGAAACACGGACGCCTTTGAATATAGGTGTCTTGGGAGCCTCGACTCTGGCCTTCCTATCTAGGTCGGATGACGTAGATCCTCCAGCTTCCACGCCTTCCTTGAGTGCTTTCATCTCGGCCTTCATTGTCTCGATCGTTCTCAATGCTTCAATGCCTAAAATGACACTACAAGGAAGTGATGGCCTCCTTCATCTCGAACTCGTCCCGCTGGTGTCCCTCTAACTCCTTGTGGATGTTGTCGGTCTCCTCAAGGATGAAGTCTTCAAGAGTCTTGAATTTGCCGTCGGCCACATTCATGCGCAGACCCAATATCTCCACTCCCTGCCTCGCCACTTCAACCCTTGCGATCCATTCCTCTCCGGCGGTGACGTCAATGGCCTCCTCTCCAAGTTCATCGTCACTTGCTTCGGTGGTCGAATGTGGGTGAGATATTGGCGCCTCGCTTGGTATGGGGTCGAGCAGCATTTCCTCGTTAGTCTTTTGGTGCTTCTTTCCCTTGCGTTTCTCCTTTCCACCATCCAGCCTGACGTTGGTGGTGCTAGCGGCATTGACGTGTTCTTCGTTAGCCATTTTCTTAATAGCAAACCTTTGCTCTGATACCATGTTGTCACGGACTTGGAGTGTCACTAGTGTTCCGTGCGGCACTTGACAACTTACTCACGAATCTTTCAAGCTCTTGGAAGCTCAAGTATGCCCTTTGAAGCTAGATCGCTAAGAGAATGTAAAGAAATACTTAGAAAGATTTTGAGAGCTTTGGAAGAAGGCTTTTTAATTGCTTGGAAGATTTGCTTACAACTTGCTTGATGCCTTACAAATGAATGCCCCATCTATTTATACTACCACCTAGGGGCTAAAGTGCAAATAAAAATTACTTTACAAGTACCTCTAATAATTACACTTTGGTCCCTTTCTAGAATTCTCTACATATTCTAGAGATTTCTAAAGCTTTCTTGGAAAATATCTAGTCCCCCTTCTAGAACTCTCTACTAGTCTAGAGAATTCCAAGGCATTCTAGAGGCTTCTAAGGAAAGATCTAGGAAATTCTAGAGTCTTCCACTAACCTCTCCATGATTCTAGATTCTTCCAACTTATTTTTATGCCGAATTTGAATTACAAAGTGGCGGGTCATGACAATAAGCTCCAAATATCACTGCATAAAGAGGAAGTTCTTTAGCTGACCATGTTTAGCTCTATCGGCACTTGGATTTGTATGTTGGATCGAAAGGTAAGTCTGATTATTATTTCTTAGTTTTGGAAAAAAAGAAATTGGTGCATATGAATACAATTATAAAATGATATGTTATCCTAAAATTGATTGAAGTGCCTTAAATAACCTTTTGTATTTGTGGCTAAACGCAATTGTTTAGGAGTAGATTCCTTCCTCTTATATTTGATTAGATTTGAAATATTTGTCTTACTTTTATGAACTATTTGTTCCAAGACGTCAGTGACAATTAATCAATACTTTGAAGTGTTTTCCTTGCATATTCTTGATAAACAATTGTTTATATATAGAGAGATGTAGGGGGTCTATTTGGGAAGTAAGAAACCCTTTGACATCTCTTCGTCTTTAATAGAGATTAATTTTAAATTCATGAAATACAATTCACTTTCAAGATGTCTTAGTAGTGAAATGGTAGACATGTGAGACTCAAAATCTTGTGCTAAATAGCATGGAGGTTTGAGTACTCTTCAAGACATAATGTTGAGAATGATCATTGAATGTAATTGAGTAGGTCAGGCATTTGACTGCGAGATGTGCTGCTTTGAGTGCTCCTTCCACCGAGTACTGACCTTCTATACAATAATCCATGATAAGGACGACTTTTCTATTACTAGAAAGGAGAGTCTTAGCCCATACGATTAGATTATGTTAACCATAAAAGGGGGCAGTTTCGGTCCACAACACGATAGCCTGTCTGTCACACCCCGAGCCTACATCCTGGGCGGGACTGGCACTCGAGAACCATTGCTGGCCCAAGCGAATCCTTGGTCTGGCTTAACTCTTATCGGAAGACTTAAAGAATTAATACAAGGATTCAATGCATCTTTACTCAACTGTTTGGAAGATAAGTTAAAACGTTTAAAGGTAAACATTCAACTTAGCCAAAATGACAACTCAAGTCTTAACATAAGCAAAAAACAATGTAAAGACAAAAGGACCAACTAACTGTCTATGAAGCCTCTAAAACTATGAGGGATGTCGGGACAAGACCCCGATCATCCTAACAATTGAAAAATATTAAATCAATGTAAATAGAGATCCTCCGTAAAGCAAGGAGACTCGCCATAAGATTCTGAATGCTCAACTGGATCAACGAAGCGCTGGATATTGATCCTGGTTACCTGTATCTGCATCATAACAACGATGCAAGCCAAATGGCATCAGTACATTGAATGTACGAGCATGGGAGGGAATTCTAAAACAAGACATAAGCTTGAAAGGAACTTAAATAACATACCTCGGCTCAACTCAACTCAACTAACTCATTTCAATATAAAGAAAAACTTTAAAACATGAATAACAACTCCGTGTATTTAGAAATACAAAAGTAACTATGTATGTATGCAAAGATACAATATGAACTCTGTGTGTATATAAAAATACAATTAACTCTGTGTATATAAGATTACAAAAATACTTCTGTTGGAGTTTCTCTAACCGACAACCATCACTTAAGAGTTATGTGATGATACAACGTTTTGCCTCACGGTGCCAGGGTCGTCCTATACCTTGCCAGGGGTATAGAACCTAACTACTAAGTGGATCCACTAGTCTATGCTAAAAAGCACTAAGGAATCATCTAAAAAGTATGACCCTTTTCAACCCATGATGGTTACATGGTTTATGGGGGCTGTGAGTTGTCTGAACTCTCCCCCGTATCGGTGCTCAATACTACTCCAAAAATATACTAGCTCATATGTTTAAAAACATAACTTCTTTCTATAGTTTGAGATAATTGCTCAAAGGCTCTCTTTGAAATCAAAGTTTCCTCTCTGGCTAAATTGTGAAACCATTTACTCTTGACTAAAAAACTAGCTCAAAGGCTCTGTTGGAAATCGGTGTCTCCTTTCTTGTTTAAATGTGAAAAAATTTACTCTTTGGGACTACATAGTCCCGATATACTCTTTTGAATAAATGAACTTCAATCTTTACTCTTTACTCAAGTCATAAAAAAAAGTTAAAACATTTGTGAAAGACTTTTGGAAGAGTATGAACTTCTCTTGACTTGACTCGTAACTTTCCTCGAATTGAATTATGGATTCAAGGCTCGTGATCTCATGTTATGGATGATTTCATGTTGTTTAGACGTATCTTAGAGTGTAGAAATAAACTAGAAAACATAGGTACATTTCAAGGGAACTCGAACGGAAAGAAGTGGGAAAGAGTAGGGGACCTTGCAACCCTGGCGCTCTGAGTGGCGCGGGGCGCCAGACCCAAAACTACAGACACTGGCTTGGGGCGCACTGGCTGGTGCGGCGCCCTAGAGGCCAAACTTCAAAGTCTGATGTGGGGTGCTCTGAGTGGCGCGGCGCCCCACCCTTTTTTCCCAGATTTTTGACAAATTCTCTTGGTCGTTTTTCAACTCTAAACCCTCTAGATTCAATTGGTTCTTTCCCCAAACAGTTAGATTTGAATACATAATCAAAATATACAAGAATCCACTCAAAACGACATCTAATTTCATGAATTTAACTCAAGAACTTCTCAACAACTTCAACAATCAAGAACCCAATAGAACTTCAACAAAATCCATCAAGAACTCAATTTCTATACTTTCAAGAACATAAATTCCCTGAAATAAATTATGATTGGCGCGTGGATGAACGAACCCAACGCTATGTGATCTCACATACCTCGTAGGGATTAACCCTTGGCGAAATCCACAAGCGAAAACTCAAGAACGATGAACTTTTGCTCCTTCTCCTCTTTTCTCCTCTTGCGTTCTTTCTATAATAACCCTAGTGTGAAATCTTTGATAGCGTAAACTGACCCAATTCAGTTTAGACCTCTAAGTAATTACCAAAACGAAATAAATTACTTGGGTTGTGAAAAGACCAAAGTACCCTTCTAAAATCCGGTTTTGACTTTCCTTATCTAGACAACCCAACTTCAAATGTGCATATCTCCCTCATACGAATATGAAAATGGGAAAACTCGGTGGCGTTGGAAAGATAATGCAAAGATCTTTCCTACGGTATCTTGTAGCACATCTAACTCATCCTGATCTAGGATTTATGGTCGTTTGAAGTTGACCCAAAACTCATACTTAGCTTAACTTTGTCAAACTTTCCAAATTTGATTATTTCCAAAAACGGTTTCCTTCTAATTCTAGTTCTTTCGAATAGCGTGTTACACTGTCGGCATTTCTAGAAGAACAACCCTGAAACTATATACATCACTGCTGGCTGTTAGATGGCCTACACATGTGAAGTGAGAACCATCAGAGCAGAAAATGGTTTACTGGGGTCAATGAACATGCAATTTATCCACTTCAGTAGACCTTATCCATCGTGTATATACGTAAATGGATTAAATAATAAGGGTTAAAGAACAGTAATAAATTCGACGGGATTAGATTTTGTTGAATAGGGATATATAACGGAACAAACCGAATAGCATTACACTTGCAATTTCTTTCGAAACACATAGTATTGATCTTCTCAAGTATGAAAGTATTGCAGCTTAGACAAATAGACAGACTATGAAAAATATTGGTCATACTACTTTATCTACGTGTTTCTAGATGAAGTATGATTGCAAACTTTGGAACGGAAAACTGTCGTTCGGTAAAATAGTAAAAGAGGAGATCCATGCCTTGTATTAGACGTTTATAAGAAACAGATCAAATGGGCTGATGGAAAACTAGCTGATAGAAACTAATCATTAAGCTACCTGAAAGATCTCTTGATTGTGCCACAGATAAAGCTTTTCTACGTTTCTAACACTAAGAAGATGTACTTTTTGTGGCAGGACAAGTAATCAATCTACAGTTTTTAGTAGTAGATATGTCAATGTATACATTTTGCATTATAGAATGTTCATTTATATAAAACTTTGTTGATGTTTTATTAGTAGTGTCCTCAAATCTTATAGATTGTTCAAGGATTGTACAACTACTAGAATCAGACGATTATACTATCAATTGGATGACGAGCTACAACACGGTTGCTTCTTGAAGGCAGTAAGAGGTTTAACTACACCATTTTGTTACCAAAAATGATATATTCATGTTGGTTTTAACAAGTGATAATTTTGCCACAAATATAATTCTTGATAGATTTTCAAAACACAAAATTTTGAAGTGCTTGCATGTTAAAAAAAATTATATTTCCATGTTTAGGACATAAAGAAAAAGAATTATACCTCTCAAGATCATGAAAAAGATTCCAAGTACACAAATTGAATTTTCTTGGATGTTGAAATATACAGAGTTGTCATCTGTTCTATGTTACTCTTCATCCATCACCCTGGCTGATGCCTATTTTATATTTTATGATTTTATTCCAAATGTGTATACTGACGATCATAATTATACAGGTTCTTTGATGCGTCATCAATTGCTAAGGAAGCTAGCAAAAAGCTAGCAAATCCTAGGGAAGCTAGGAAAAAGCTAGACACATCATGGACGCATGATCAGTATAAAATTCGACACCAACAATATTTATTTTAATAATAACATGATGTTGTGATGCATGGATGTAAACAATGAATATCATCGACTGAATATTTTGATTCAAAATGCCTATAAATAACATCTAGCATTAGTTTTTCGCTACTTCTGCATCTATTGTATTGGGAACATGTATCAATTTTTGTTATATGCACAAATAATATATGTACTTGCATACTAATAAGTCTCAATTATTACAACGTTGGGCCCGTGCTGGCACGAGCCATTTCCCCTAGTATCAATAGAATGATCAGTCATCATACCTCTTTCAATATGAGTTCGATTGATACATGTTTTTTTTTCGTTTCAAAAATAGAATATTGAATTGTAAAGGTTTTTGCTAATCTCATTTCAAGAGATTTCATGAACGACGTCATTTCATTGATAGTGGGAATTCTTATATAAGTAATCTTAAAATAATACGCTCCTATAATTAAGTAAGGGGCCAAAATTTTAAAGACTCATCGACATCTAATTTGCACAGAATTAAGGGGAGAAAATCGTACATTTTAGAGGCATAACCCTCTTTCAGAAAAAGAAAACATATTTTGTTATGTACCTATTATAACATTTTGGGATTGTTTGAAATTTCTTTTGTAAGGTTATGTCGTAATGGTTTAATTATCAATAATATGATAAGTATTTTTTTATATGTATTTTGTTCTTGTGGTTATTTCTGTTATTTAAAGTGTATGGTTTCAAGACCCACTTAATTAGTTCATCATTGTTGTGTTTGAGAGGTGTAGATTTGTCCATGTAATTAAAGATGTCTTAGTTGCATAAATATTGTAGATGTTATGGTTGTTATGTGTGATATTTGCTTCTTGTTTTTTTTTATAAAAAAAAAATCACTTTGAAATATTCTAGGTATAAAAGTAATTTTTGAAAAATTAACTTTTGATATTAATAAGAAATTCAAATAGTTAATAATAGAGTAGTAAATATGAGCCGGCCCACTTCATCTGATTAAGCTTATACAAGATTTTAAATTTTACGAATCAGGCTGGATTGACCCATTATTTTGGCATGCCAAAAAACAATTAGCCCAACCCACAACTATGTGGGCTATGGACCGAGCCCATCCAATTCACTTTTTTTTTTTTAAAATAATATATTTCTTATAATTTAAATTTAAATTTATTAAATGTTAACAGAAATATTGACAAGACAATATTACATGATGATGCTATTTGTTAATCAAGTTTCAAATACAAGAATAAATTAATTTTAATAATACTTATTTCGTTTGACTTTGAGTAAAAATTTGGTTGTATGGCTTCAGACAAGTTCCACTAAGTGGGGTCTAGGGATGGTAGAGTGTACGCACACCTTATCACTATCTCGACAAGGTAGAGAAGTTATTTTAAAAGACTCTCGGCTCAAGTGCATCAAACCCAAGTAAAAGAAGAAGAAAATAATAAAGAATTTTCTAGCTTGTCATGAGCTGCTTCATAAGATGAATATAGTAGTGAGGTTTGGTGTTGAGTTTGTGACATACCAGTTTCAGAGAGACGCCAAAATGTGGTGGCGGTCTCATGTTGAGTGTCGACCAGTAAAGACATTTCTTATGATTTGGGTAGCATTTTCTAGTTTCTTCATGGAGAAGTATATACCCCGGACTTTGAGAGATAGAAGGAAAGATGAGTTCCTTAATATAAAGCAATGAAAGATATTTGTTGCAGCCTATGGAGCCAAATTTAGTACTTTATCTAGATATGCACTCAGTTTTGCTTTGTTTGGAAGAGCAGATTCGCTGCTTTTTGAAGGGATTGAGGTTAGATTTGCAGATTCAAGCTTTATATGTGGCTGCTTTAGCAAAATATTTTCAGGAAGTGGTTGATTTTGTGATTGAGGTAGAGGGGGTAAAGCTAGATGGCTCTGCCAAGGTGGCAACATTCAAGAAGTTTTGTAAGGGACGACTAGATAATGTACACCATTACTATGAAAGATATAGTTAGTAAAGTTGTCATAACATGTATGGATTGCTTAGCGAATGATGAAATTTTGTTGCGCCAATTGAGGTCAGAATCTCTATTACGATTTCATAGATTGAGTGTATATCAAAGAGGGTCATGATACGACTACTACAATAGTATCGATGCATACTTGGTTAGAGTTATGAAGTGTGTCACTTTTGTTATCGACATGATCTAAAAAGAATGCAAATCTCTTTGTCTAGAGACATAACAAATTTGATAATATTTTGCAGCTATTCAATGTGTAGAAATGTGTGAGCTATTTGGGTACGATATTCTCGATAGGTATAATGTGTTCTAGTAATGGATCTAACGGACTTTCACAGTGTGGTACTAGTGTTATGTGGAAATGAATACGTCGATTTTCAAGTGTGAATACTAACTACTTAAGAAATTATTAGTTGTATGACATGTTGAGATAATGAGATTTGGTATTGTATTCACATTTGAGAAACCAACTGGTTTGTTACTACGGACGCTTGTGTTAAGAATTACTTTTAAGAAATATTTTAGTGGTGGATCTTTTGTACGATATTAATGCATTGCAAAGTGTATCTTGAGGATTCTAAATGAGGACCGGTGATTTTATCTTAAGCTCCAAAGGAGTGAATTGATACCGGAATGACAAACTTATGGGTAAAGAAAATCTCAGTGAGTATATTTGGGTGAATGCAATTGAAGATTTTAGTAAGAAAGTGCGTATAAAATTGGGTTAGTCCTTTGGATTTGATTGGTATAACTGGGTTTGAGGTGTTATATTGATGAAAAAGTTGCATTTGTGATGATGGCAAGGGCTAACTGAGTATGATGGTAATAAGATTTCATGATGGATTGTGATTGTGATACAACTATATAATAAGGATTGTTGGTTAAATGAATTTTGTATAGTAATAACGACTTGTGAGTATCTAAGGTTGTAGTTTTCTACCATTTTATGAGTAACGTGGTTGTATGGAAAGTTTTAGGAGATGCTGGGACACCGCTAAACTAGAATTTAAAGGAGCTAGAGTCATAATGAAAAATAATAAAAATAAAATTAATGTGATGTAGTGTAGCCTTCGAAAAGAGGTGAGAGCAAGAATATGTTCTCTAATTGCCAGGGCTAAAGAGGTATCTTCAAAGGGGTTGAGAATTGGATTTAGAGACACATACGTTTTTCTCTGGTTATGGTAATAGTGTCACGGGTTAATCAGATTGATTAAAAACTATTGGATAAGACTTGACAAAGGAGTGTACAGACGTTCAACTCGAGTGTGATGATAAGTTCTTTTCTGATTTTGAGTTTGGTAATGAATACAACTGGATTTTCAGCTAAGGATATGGTTAGGTCGATAGAGAGACGATTAATGATAAGCTAAGATACATGAATTCATAAAAATCTTCAAGGTATAAGCTAATGTTGATAGATAAACGGATTGGGTTACGCAGTTGAATTCACAATTCAAATTTTTCATTGTAAGTCTACATTTGTGATGGTATGTTTTGTCAAGGTATGAATTTGTAAAGTAAGAAATGATTGATTACATCGGGTATTGAACATATGGAATGACTTATGCATTATTTGGGTCGTAAAGTTTGTTACTTTTGATTGTTAAAGGACCTAAGGAAGGGTTTCACTTAAAAGTGTTGGTTTAGAATAAGTTAAATGGTCGGAGTAGTTATGATGGTTGTTAGTATTAAAAGTATGGGCTTCAGTGAAATAATGCGAAGAGTATGTGGAGTCTGATAAATAGAGTATAAGTACGATCGTAATGAGGACAAGACCGGTAGATTGTGGATAGCTAAAAATCAAAGAAATGGAGTCAACTGGATGGAAATGTTTGATATGAGCTCTTTAGAGGAAGAATTTAGTGTTATTCAACCTTGGTCCCGTAAGTTCTTATATGACCACCTATTTCATTCTGTACATGGTTTGGAGTGTAATTCACAAGCTATGTCGACACATGTTTTCACTTTTATCGGTGGAACCCTAGTGGTGGATTAGGTGTACCGATTCTGTGATGTCCTCTTAGTTGAGTAAGATGTTTAGGCAGACTTGATTATATCAGATGACATATTTGGTGTTGTCTTGAAGCTGTTGAAGTATTCCAGTGGTTCTACATGTGCCACATTGCTTATGAGAATTTATAGGAGAGCTACTATGGATATATATAATTATTCGACAATCTTAATGTTCATCTAGTTATCGAGGTCATGTTTCGATTATGTGTGGTTGAATGTGGAGACCATTGGGTCTAGTATACAATTCTTAAGGGTATCTACAATCACAACTACTAATCTAGCATTTCGACAATGTTGTTAGAGGATCTGTATGTTCGGGTGTATCGCTCGATGGGTGGTTACTGTTCTACATGTGCCACATTGCTTATGAGAATTTATAGGAGAGCTACTATGGATATATATAATTATTCGACAATCTTAATGTTCATCTAGTTATCGAGGTCATGTTTCGATTATGTGTGGTTGAATGTGGAGACCATTGGGTCTAGTATACAATTCTTAAGGGTATCTACAATCACAACTACTAATCTAGCATTTCGACAATGTTGTTAGAGGATCTGTATGTTCGGGTGTATCGCTCGATGGGTGGTTACTGTTCTACATGTGCCACATTGCTTATGAGAATTTATAGGAGAGCTACTATGGATATATATAATTATTCGACAATCTTAATGTTCATCTAGTTATCGAGGTCATGTTTC
>JAJONR010010846.1:0-15244 GCA_029582245.1 Solanum etuberosum | reverse complement strand
GCCCCCACTTGTGTAAATTTTTCTTCAATTTTTGAGGTTGGTTATCAGAACCCCGTCGTTAAATTTTAGTAATTTCAACTTGCATGATCGTTGTCCTGTTGATTTATGTGTGTAGTAATGATTGTTTGAATGTTTGTTGGTAATGTGTGCCCTTTTCGTGTTTTGTCTCTTAGTTTTATCCTTTAATTGTGAAATACCGTGTGTTTGCATGATAAAATTATGGATGTGTGTTGATTAATGTAACACCTCAGATTCAGAAAAGGGAAGTATTCCTTTCCCTAGCTAACTCGGTGAAGTAGGGTGAATGTCGAGTGACTTGGCAATTCACCAAGTGGAACCCTCCTTGCCTATTGGCCTAATCCCAGCGTCAAGAGTTTCGGAACATTAGGCGAGTCAAATCGGGCTCGCCGTTCCGTTCGGCGTGCCTCCAAGTTCCATCACCCATCGCCTAACTTATTTGGCTCCTAGGTCAACTCACTGTAAAATTCGGCAAGCTAAAGGCTCACTTGGCGAGTCGCCGAGTGGCCTATGGCGAGCTACAGCGTGGGTTGTTCTTCGATTTTAAGTTAGGGTCTTAAAAGTCTTTTCAGACTATTTTAATTCTATAATATGTCATTTTACCTTCATCTAAAGCCCTATATAAGTTTTCTACTCTCAAATTTCCCCTATTTAAGACCCATTCTCTTAAGAATCTAAAAGAAGATTAAATCTCCTCTCCAAAATATTTCTCTCTCTAGAACTTGAAGAAGAAGAATAATTCAACCTAGGGTTTCAAGTCAAGGTATGATAGTTTTCATCCATGGATTTCTTCCATTCGTGGAGTTCTCTATTCTCCTATTTTCAAAGTTAGAAATCTCCAATCGAGTTAGGATTTTCTTTCATTGTCATGGATTTTTTATTTATTAATTTAAATGATTGAATTATGATCTTTTATGCATGAATTGATGAAATACAATGATTTTATGATAATTTCCCCATGAACCCATGTAATCCCCATATTTTCAAGTTATGAATCATATGATGTGGGATTTTGATTATAAACGAAGAGTTTTATGAAATTAATCATGTAGTGCTAGCTTTACATGAATTTATGATGAAATCCATATCTAACCCATGTTTTTTAAATGTGGATGATTGAAAGTGGGGTTTGAACCTCGAAATATAAATTATGGAATTATGCATGTTCTTATGAAATTTATGAAAATATTTCAAGGATGCATTGAAATTAAAGTATCAATGATGATGATGATGATGTGTTGTTGAAAGGATTTTTCTCACATTCACATAAGAGCTAGATGTGAAAGGTTTTCTCACATAATAACGATTCTAAGGTTGAAAGGTTTTCTCACTTAATTGAATCAAAGATTAAGAGTTATCCTAATGAACCTAGCTTGTATTGGTTATTGAAAGATGCCTTTCCATGTATGATGACTTAACTCGTATTGGCAAGATGAAATGCTTTTCCATAGATAATAAAAACAAGAAAAATTGACTATTCTGTGGGATTTATACTTAGCACCGAGAGGATATTGATATGGAAGCTCTTCCGTTAGTAGAGGCCGGATTTCTAGAAGCAATCTCCTTATCCCATGCCTATGTGCCCCCATAGGATGATTGTCTAGATAGACATTAGCTAGTGGATCCACTTTAGCTCAGATTTATGGTCCTTACCTTGGCAAGTAGGACAACCCTTTTTTGGTGTGGGAGACCCCGGGGGATCATGGTATAACTCACATGGTCTCTATGTCGGTTAAGGCAAATTACCCACATTAATATTGAACAAAGGTTAATTCAAGAAGTATCTCATATGTTTTCAAAGGCTTTAAAGGTGATTAGCTTGCATTGGCCATGGTTTTATGATTTAAGTTTTTTAACTCTCTTATATCATGTTTTAGCTTGATCAATTGCATGTCATGAAATGAAATGTCCCTTTTTAGAATGATTTAAATGTTTTATTCATGGCTATCATACTTGGTACATTATTTTATACTAACACATACTCTAGCCTATATTTCCCTAAATGTAAGGTCCGACAGTCTGGGTTATCAGTTTCGTGGCTAGTTGTTGAGTTTGAGATTTTTGAGCTTTTGTGATTCCTCATTCTTCGAGGACGGAGTTTTATGGTTTCACTTTATTTTATGTATTTATCTTTATGACATGATGTATGGGCTAGGCCCAATTTTATTCTATTGTACTAGATGACTATATTGAGATAAATGTTTTAGACTTTCGCTTTTCTTTTATAAATTTTTTTGGACTTGAACTATTTTTTTACTCTTATTGTTGTATTTCAAATGTTATGAAAGCTAAGTGGCTTGTATGGGGTCCTTCGGGGTTCTATACGCCATGTTACATCTAGGGGGTACCCCTGGATCATGACAAACTTGGTAATCAGAGCACAAGGTCTAGAATGGTCCTAGGATGTCTCATAAGCCACGTCTAGTAGAGTCTTGTTCATAAGTTTGAAGCATGCCACATTTATGATTGAGAGGCTGCAACATGGTTAGGAAATTCCATTTTTTTCATTACTCTAAAATTGTGCGATAGAGTTTAACTCTATAAGGTCTCTCCCCGAATCCTTATCCGATGTTCTACAGGATGTGGCTACTCAAAGAGCTTATGCTAGAAAGAATGTGAGGGAGAATTAAGAACAAGAACCTCCTCCCCAAGCTCCTCAAGTACTGGTCGATCCTATGGCCGAAAAAGTTACTAATGTCGAGTTTAGGGTTGCTTTTCAAGTGTTGGCTCAAGCCGTGACGGCCCAAGCCAATAGGGAAGTTGCGGTTCCCGTGAACCCAAATGTGGGTACGACGGCATTTAGACTGAGGGACTTCACTAGGATAAATCCTCCAAAGTTTCATGGTTCTAAGTTTGAGGAAGATCTTCAGGAGTTAATTGATGAGGTCTATAGAGTTTAAATGATCATGGGTCTGACGCCAGTGGAAAAGGTGGAGTTGGCCGCTTATCAACTAAAAGGTGTGGCTCAAATTTGTTTCAATCAATGGAAGGAAGGGAGATCGGAAGATGCGGGTCCTCTTGATTGGGAGAAGTTTAACTCCGCTTTTCTTGAGAGGTTCTTTTCCCTTGAGAAGAGGGAAGCTAAGGTGCTTGAGTTTATCAACCTTCGACAAGGAAGTATGAGTGTGAGAGAATATGCTCTAAAGTTCATATAATTGTCTAAATATGCTCTATCGATGGTTGCCGATTCTAGGGCAAGGATGAGTGAGTTCGTTTTGAGTGTGTCTGAAATGGTGGTTAAAGAGTGTGGAACCGCCATGGTCATTAATGACATGGATATCTCTTGTCTCATGGTTCATGCACAATAAATTGAGGAGGAGAAACTTAAGGAAAAGTCTAGAGAGGTAAAGAGGGCTAAGACCGGTGATGGTAATTTCTCCCATGCAAGGTCCGATGGACATGGTCGTCCTAGATTTCGACAAAAGTTTTCCGGTCAAGGTTCCTCTAATTTTCCTTCTAAGTTCAACAAAGATAAGGTGTCTAACCCAAAGCCTCAAGGAGGAAATGGTAGTGGATCTTCATTGCCCATGTCTACTTGTACTAGTCGTGGAAGGAAGCACGAGGGAAAGTGCCTAGCCTGCATGAATGGTTGCTTTGGTTCTGGTAAGAGTGGTCACAAAATGAGGGATTGCCCAATGCTTGCGGCTAAAGGAAGAGAGGGGAACAAGCTCCTTCTAGTGGTTCGGTTCCCAATGTTTCTAAGAAAAACTGATTCTATGCAGTTAGACTCGTGGTGCACAAGACGATTCTCCCGATGTGGTTACCGTTATGTTGAAAGTTTTCCAACTTGATGTTTATGTTTTACTTTATCCCGGTGCTACCTTGTGTTTTATGAAAACATATGTCGCTATGAGGTTTGATATTCTTCCGAATGTGTTGTTACAACCTTTTTCTATCTCTACTCCTATTGGTGATTCTATTGTGCCTAAGAGGGTCTATAGAAAGTGTCATGTTTCCTTGTCCCATACAGTTACTCTTGTTGACTTGGTAGAGCTTGATATTCTAGATTTTGATGTTATCTTGGGTATCGATTGGTTGCACTCATGTTATGCTTCTATCGATTGTAGAACCCGTGTAGTCAAGTTTCAGTTCCCGAACAAGCATGTCCTATTGTGGAAAGGGGGAAATTCTATGCCTAAGGGTTAGTTTGTCTCTTATCTTAAAGCTAGAAAGATGATTTCTAAGGGTTCAATTTACCATCTAGTTAGGGTGAGTGATGTAGATTTTGAAACCCCTACTCTCGACTCTGTCCCCGTTGTAATGAGTTTCTGGAAGTGTTCCCTGATAATTTACCTGGTATTCCTCACTAGCGGTAAATAGACTTCGGTATTGACCTTCTCCTGGATACGCAACCTATTATAAGGGTTTCATTCGACCGTGTATCTCTCCATGGGGTGCTCCAATGTTGTTTGTTAGAAAGAAAGATGGTTCTCTTCGTATGTGTATTGACTATAGTCAGTTGAACAAGGTGATCATTAAGAATAAGTATCCTCTCCCAAGGATAGATGATTTATTTGACCAACTTCAAGGAGCAAGTTATTTCTCTAAGATTGACCTTCGGTCGGGTTATCACCAATTAAGGGTGAGAGAAGATGACATTCCGAAGATGACTTTTCAAACCTGGTATGGTCATTATGAGTTTTTAGTTATGTCGTTTGGGTTGACTAATGCTTCGGAGGATTTTATGGATTTGATGAATAGGGTGTTTAGACAATACCTTGATATGTTTGTGATTGTGTTCATTGATGATATATTGATCTATTCAAGGAGTGAGAATGAGCATATTGATCATTTGACGATCTTGTTGCAAATTCTTAACGACCAACAACTCTTTGCAAAGTTTAGAAAATGTTAATTTTGGTTAAGGTCTATATCTTTACTTGGTCATATTGTTTCGAGTAAGGGTATTGAGGTAGATTCTAAGAAGACAGACGGGGTGAAGAGTTGGCCTAGACCTCTAACTCATTCAGATATTAGAAGTTTCTTGGGTTTAGCCGGTTACTATATAAGGTTTGTTGAGGGATTCTCTTCAATTGCCTCTACTTTGATGGCTTTGACTCAAAAGAAGGCTAAGTTCATATGGTCCGAATAATATGAAAAGAGTTTACAAGAGTTGAAAGATAGACTTACTTCCTCTTCGGTGTTGACTTTACCGGAAGGGACCGATGGCTTTATTGTTTATTGTGATGCCTCAGGAATTGGTTTAGGGTGTGTGCTTATGCAAAATGGGAAAGTAATTTCCTATGCCTCAAGGGAAATTTAGATTCATGAGAGGAATTATCCTACCCATGACCTTGAACTAGCGGCGGTTGTTTTTGCCTTAAAGATTTGGACGCACTACTTGTATGGAGTTCATGTAGTTGTGTTTACCAATCACAAGAGTTTGCAATATGTGTTTAATCAGAAAGATCTAAATCTTCTCCAAAGAAGGTGGCCTGAGTTATTGAAACATTATGATATGAGTATTCTTTATCACCCCAGAAAGGCAAATGTGGTGGAAGATGCTCTTAGTGGGTTATCTATGGGTAATGTTGCTCATATTGAAGAAGAAAAGAATGAGTTGGTTCGAGATGTTCATAGATTGGCCTGATTAGGTGTTCAATTAGTGGACTCCACCAAGGGTGGTGTTATGGTTCCGAATAGCCTTTTGTGGTGGATGTGAAAGCCAAGCAAGGTCTTGATCCAATTTTGGTAGAATTGAAAGAATCGGTGCTAAATAAATCCGTTGAGGCTTTATCCTAAGAGGGAGATGGTGTGCTTAGATACCAAGGTCGTTTATGTGTTCCAATTGTTGATGACTTGAGGAAACAAATCTTGACAGAAGCCCATAGTTTGTGGTATTCCATTCACCCGGGAGCCACAAACATGTACCGTGATTTACGGGAGGTCTATTGGTGGAATGAGATGAATAAGGCTATTGCGGGAATAATGGCTAAATGTCCAAACTTCCAACAAGTGAAAGTTGAGCATCAGAAACCAGGAGGTTTGTCCCAAGATATTAGCATTCCTACTTGGAATTGGGAAGATTTGAACATGGACTTAATGGTTGGTTTTCCTCGCACCCGGCGACAACATGATTTGATTTGGGTGATAGTAGATGGGATGACAAAATCGGTTTATTTCCTTCTCGTTAAGGTTTCCTATTTGGCGGAGGACTATGCCAAGTTATACTTGAGAGAAATGGTAAATTTATATAGCGTGCCTTTGTCCATTATTTCCGATCGTGGTACCCAATTCACTTCACATTTTTGGAAATCATTCCAAAAGGGTCTTGGTACTAGGGTTAAGCTTAGTACCACCTTTCATCCCTAAACCGATGGGCAAGCGGAGCTTAATATCAAAACATTGGAAGACATATTAAGAGCTTGTGTGATTGATTTTAAGGGTAATTGGGATGACCATTTTCCATTGATTGAGTTTGCTTATAATAATATTTATCACTCGAGTATTGATATGGCTCCATTTAAGGCCTTATATAGTAGGAGGTGTATATCTCTTATACGATGGTTTGAGGTTGGTGAAGTTGTCCTAATATTTCCTGAATTGGTACATAAGGCCCTTGAGAAAGTTCAACTTATAAAAGAAAGGTTGAAAACGGCTCAAAATCGACAAAAGTCATATGCCGATGTGAGAAGAAGGGATCTAGATTTTGACGATCATGATTGGCTTACTTGAAAATCTCATCCATGAAGGGTGTAATAAGGTTTGGTATGAAATGGAAGCTTAGTCCCTGATATGTAGGCCCATATCAGATTTTTAGACGTGTTGGTAAGGTTGCCTATGAACTAAATTTTCCAAATGAGTTGGCATCGGTGCATCCAGTTTTCCATGTCTCTATGCTAAAGAAGTGTGTTGGAGATCCGACATCCATAGTTTCCTTAGAAGGTTTGGGAGTTCAGGAGAATCTTTCTTAGGAGGAAGTTCCGTTAGAGATTCTAGACCGGCAAGTCAAGAGGTTGAGAAATAAAGAAATAGCTTCCGTGAAAGTATTGTGGAGGAATCAGTTAGTGGAGGGTGCTACTTCGGAGGCCGAGGCTGATATGATGTCCTTATATCCTCATCTTTTTCCTTCTACTCCTGCTCTAGATTGAGGTAATGAGTTCCTCATGGTTTGTTCTTTTTTTCAAGTCACGTGTGTTTTAGATATTCCTATGATTTCCTTATGTTATGCATGTTTATGAAAACTTGTGTTTTGAAAGAAAATGAGTTTACATGATTGATTTTCCTCATGTTGTTGTGCATTGAGTATGAGTTGCTCTAGACTTCATGATATGAGTTGTTGACCATGCTTTATCTATGCTTTTGAGAATGAACTACATATAGGCTCCATGAGATTGTGTTGAGCATGACTTTAGCTTGGAGTGGATGTTTCCTCCTCAATATATGCATTTGAGTATGTGGTTAGTCTGGAGTTGATGTTTCCTCCTCGGATATGTTCATTCCATGCATAATGGGCTGTTAGATTTAGTTTCATCCCTCTTATGATGTTATGAGAACGTCCTAGCTTGGAGTCAATAGTTCCTCCTTGGTTATATGCATTTAGATGGAGTTGCATCATTGGTTGGGTTAATAGTTCCTCTCCTACTCCTTTCGTACCATCTTGAATCTCATTCTAGGATGAATGATCCCAAGGGGGAGATAATGTAACAGCTCACATTCAGAAAAAGGACGTATTCCTTTCCCTAGACGACTCGGCGAAGTAGGGTGTGAACGCCGAGTGACTTGGCAATTCGCCAAGTGGAACCCTCCTCGCTTATTGGCCTATTCCCAGCGTCCAGAGTTCTGGAACTTTAGGCGAGCCAAGTCAGGCTCACCCTTCCGTTCGGTGTGCCGCCAAGTTCCCTCCCCTATCGCCTAAATTATCTGGATCCTAGGTCGACTCACTGTAAATTTCAACGAGCTAAAGGCTCACTTGGCGAGTCCCCGAGTGTCCTTTGGCGAGCTACAACGTGGGTTGTCCTTTAGTTTTAAGTTAGGGTCTTCAAATTATTTTAATTCTATACTACATCATTTTAACCTTCATTTGAAGACCTATATAAGTATTCTACTATCAAATTTGCCTATTTTAAGACCCATTCTCTCAAGAATCTAAAAGAAGATCAAATCACCTCTCCAAAATATATCTCTTTCTAGAACATGAAGAAGAAGAAGAATTCAACCTAGGGTTTCAAGTTATGTCTCAATTCCTCCATTAAAGATTAGCAATTGGCTTCAAGGTATGATAGTTTTCATTCATGGATTCCTTCCATTCATGGAGTTCCAATTCTCCTATTTTCAAATTTAGAAATCCCCTATTTAGTTAGGGTTTTCTTCAATTGTCATGGGTTCTTTTGATTATTGATTTAAATAATTAAATTATGATCTTTTATGCATGAATTGATGAAACACTATGATTTTATGATGATTTCTCCATGAACCCATGTAAGCCCCATATTTTCAAGTTATGAATCATATGATGTGATATTTTGATTATAAATGAAGAATTTTATGAAATTAAGAATGTATTGCTAGCTTTACATGAATTTATGATCAAATCCATATCTAACCCATATTTTATAAATGTTGATGATTGAAAGTGAGTTTTGAACCTTGAATGGTAAATTATGGTATGCATGTTCTTATGAAATCTATGCAAATGTCTTAAGGATGTTTTGAGAGTAAAGTATCAATGATGATGATGATGATGTGTCGTTGAAAGGATTTTTCTCATATACACATAAGAGCTAAATGTTAAAGGTTTTCTAACATAATAATGATTCTAAGGTTGGAAGGTATTCTCTCCTAATTGAATCAAAGATTAAGAGCTACCCTAATGAACATAGCTTGGATTGGTTATTGAAAGATGACTTTCCATGGATGATGACTTACCTTGGATTGGCAGGATGACATGCCTTTCCATGGATAATAAGAACAAGAAGAATGGACTATTCCGTGGGATTTATGCTTAGCACCAAGAGGATATTCAGATGGAAGCTCTTCCGTTAGTAGATGTTGGGTTTCTAGAAGCAATCTCCTTATCCCTGACGTATGTGCCCCCATAGGATGATTGTCTAGATAGACATTAGCTAGTGGATCCACTTTAGACCAGATTTATGGTCCTTACCTTGGCAAGTAGGACAACCCTTTTCAGTGTGGGAGACACCGGGGGATCATGTTATAGCTCACATAGTCTCAGTGTCAGTTAAGGATAATTCCCCATATTAATAATAAACTAAGGTTACTTCAAGAAGTATCTCATATGTTTTCAAAGGCTTTAAAGATGATTAGCTTGTATTGGCCATGATTTTATGCCTTATGTTTTCTAACTCTCTTGTATCATGTTTTAGCTTGGTCAATTGCATGTCATGAAATGAAATGTCCCCTTTTAGCATGATTTAAATGTTTTATGCATTGCTATTTATCTTCGGCGTATTTGTATGCCTAAGAACCAAATAACACCTGCATTTGGATCAAGTTCGGACTCATTTTCAATTAGTTGATAGTAGTGTTGATTCATTTGAATTCATTTATACTGACCAACATGATTAGGTGTCTAGGTGAGCATAAATGAAGGAACAAGCACTAAAATAGGCATTGGGAAGCACGAAAGGATCCGAGTAAATGAGCAACAAGAAAGAAGAATGAAAGAAATGAATATTAAGGAATATTCGTATACCCTCTGCGTCATAGAGAGGGATTTTATTGTTGGTTGTGAATTTGAAGTTGAGACTGAATGGTCCGTAATGGAACCGCATCGCGGAGAAAGGAAGAGTGCTAAGAACTAGAATTCTGAAGGCACTCCGCGTCGCGCCCCAAAGTGCCAGATTTGGTCGTTTCGACTTAAATATAAATAGACTCGTATTTTATTTTATTAATTATAATTTTTTCTGGGTTTTGAAGAACGACGACTTTGGATGCTTTTTCATTTGTTCATAGGGTTCATTCCTAAACTCTTTTATTTTTGATATCTTTATGTTATTTAAACATTGCATAATCGAGATTCTTGATATGACTAGATAATTTCCTAGTTCTAAGGCTGTAGCTACAAGATGATTGTATATTATTGATGTTTTAGGGATTGCCATTAACTATCATCTGAATCAATCTTTTGTCCTTGTTTTTCATATTTCGTGCTTGATCACCACTGAAATAAATATCTTGTCTGAATTGAACTCGGGAGAGGAATAAGAGGATAGAACGTGGGGCAAAAAAGAGCATGATTTTCTCTTAAGATCTAGAGCTAATTTGTATCTAGGATAGGGATATACCTAGAAACTGTGTTTGGTTATTAGACAGGACGAAATCGTAATGCTCATTAATTGTTCCAGCCTATCCCCGCTCAACGATGTTGTTAGGTTTCCTATTATCGTAGGAGATTAGAGGTCGGGAGACCATATTCATACATTTAACATAGTGATCATTGATTCGGAAGTTGATAAATATCTATTTAACAAGATAATATGCATGATTCCTGATGTGAGTTGTAGCCCTGGACTTTACCCAATCGTTGTTCAAACCCTTTAGAAATTGAATCACTTTAGTTAAGCTTTTAATTAAATTTTAGATTATAAAATCAGTTACTCCTTTAATTTTATGAAAACTTGTGTCTAATTGAGAGTATTGGTAAAAATCAAATTATTTTAATCTTGAGTCCCTGTGAGTATGATACCCGACTCTTAATAAGAGCTACATTAATACTTGAACGACCACGTACACTTGAGTGTGCGATTGTATGCAACAGGTATCATACTTGGTATTTTTTTTTGTACTTACGCATACTCTTGCCTACATTTCCCCAAATGTAGGGTCCGACATTTTGGGTCATCAGTTTCGTGGCTAGTGGTTGAGTTCGAGATTTTTGAGCTTTGGTGAGTCCTCATGCTTCGAGGATAGAATTTTATTGTTACCCTTTCTTTCTTGTAATTCTCTTTCGGACAATATGTATGGGCTAGGCCCAATTTCATTCTATTGTACTAGATGGCTTTATTGAGACAAGTTTTTTAGACTTTCGCTTTTCTTTTATAAAAACTTTTGGACTTGAACTATTGTATTACTGTTATTGTTCTATTTCTTATGTTATGAAAGCTAAGTTGCTTGTATGGGGTCTTTTAGGGTTATATACGCCATGTTACATCTAAGGGATACCCCTGGGTCGTGACAATTAAGTATTGGGTCTCGTATGGGTGAATATTAAGTAACTCCAATTGCTTCGATTGACTGATTTTGCCCAATGATAGAGCGGGTGACGTCATTCTTAAGGGCAAAAGACGTCGATTGGTCAGTTTCTGACAAATCGGGGAAAGTCTGAGTACCTCGAAGTCATTAATCTATTGGGTGTGGGATAAATTAAATAAAATAGGTGTTTAATTTTGTTCTCATGGGATGCGGGTTAGAAATTGAGGTCGAGGTCAAAATCTGGCACGTTGGACTGTTCGGCGAGCTGGGTCGAGCTCGCCGAATGGTTCGGCGGTTCACCTAACGACCCTTGGATCACCCTTTTTATCCTTCAAATTGTAGAAGTCATTCTGTAACATTCGGCGATACGCCTAACCTCACCAAGTTCACTCGGAACCGAATGCCCCTTTAGATCCCCTTTGTGCGCCCAAAATTATAGAAAATATTAAGTAACTTTTGTCAAACTACTTTTAGTTAGCCGAATGTTGTCTACGATTCACCAAAAGGCCGTGGACATCGCCGACTTGTTCTAATTTCTGAGAATTTTTAGTCTGTTACATTCGGCGAACCAGACTTGGCTCGCCAAATGGGTTAGGAGAGTTTTTCTGCATATTTTTCAAAGTTGATAATTTTTCGAATTACTTCTTACGTATTAATCTATTTGATGTTGTTTTGTAGGTATGGCTAGACCAAAGGTTCAAGGGAGAAATCAACCGCCCTGAAAGCGTGCACGGGGCATTGTTATCAACCAGGGTGCTGCACCCTCCCGGACTGCACATGAAAAACATCCTCCAAAAGGGGGAAAAGGAAAGGAAATGAGGCCTGTGGTGCCAATGCCAGCGGGGGAGAGCTCTGATAGTATGGGAATCTATGCCACCCACCTCACTACTTCAGAAAGTGAGGGCAACTCGGGTGATAGATCGCCGACCTCTGTGCCTGAACTTGAGGATGATCAGACTCTCCAGACTAGGAGAGCGGAGCTACGCTCCAAATCTCTACATGATCCATCTAGGATCCCACTGTCGCCTACTCCTCCTCCACCTCCAGCTCCGATTGTTGAATAGGTTCCTCCGGTGCCACTAGTTCAGGCACCCCCACCCTAGTCATTTAATAGACTGAAGGGAGAGGGTTTAAGGACTATTTTAGAGGATAAGTGACTGTCTACTAATGAAGTAGTAGACCGGTACCCTGAGGTGTGAAACACTATCAAGTTCCACATGTTCGAAATCTTCACAAATCCCTGAGGCTCCTATGTTCCTACTTGGGTCCGGAAATTTTATGCGGAGTATGGTAAGCTAGTGCCTAAAGGGAAGAACAAGGCCAGCTCATTCAAGTCGGTTGACCATGTAGTGGTGCGGGGCCGAAAATTAAAATGCAACAACACCAACATTAATGAGGTTCTTAGTTGTACGATAAATGTGATCCATTACTTGACGGACACGATACAAAAGAAGACTCTCGACGACATGAAGGGTTGGTTGGCACCGTTGATATCAGACATTACATCACTGTGGAATAAGGCAGGTGTACCTATAGAGAAGAAAGACTTGAATGTGATGGCTAGATATTGGTTCGGGTTCATCAGCAGCACATTGATACCATCACAGAACGAGTCGATACTCTGGCATCCGAAGGCTGCTTTGTTGGGCTGTATCATGGATCGGGAGAGCCTTAATATCGGTCTGATCATCAAGCAGGAGATGGCCATGAGGGCCAAGCAGAGCCACACGTCTCTCCCATTCCCAGTCCTGATTACAGACATGTGTAGAAATGCCCGAGTTCCTTTGATTTCGAAGACGGATGTGGAAGTGGCTCACACATCCTATCCTGACATCCAGAGGATAAAGGACATGAGCGATGAGGCTGATAAGAGGTGAGCTGCACCGGTGGATACCTCCCCGGTAGTTGATATGGAAATGTTGCCGACAGAGGCAATCCTTTCCCATCAGGCCAGTGAGCCTACAGTTACCCTTGGCAATTCTACTTTTGTTCCTTATGGTTCGACTACTACCCCTCCTCCTATTACTACTTCTTCTAGACCCTTGATTACCCAGGCTATGTTATACAAGATGGGCCACCTAGCCTAGACTGTTGATGTTCGTGCCTCCAGGGTAGAAGCCGATATGCCTAGGCTGATTGAGAGGGCGATTGTTGTTTCCTTAGCCCCTATCATGGCTGAGTTGAGAGAGCACCGGGAGATAATCGATGCCCATGGATTGGCACTAGATGCCCTTACTATTAAAGTGGAGTATGTGAACAGGGACACGGTGTTTCTGAAGATGTGACGGCCTTGGAGGCCGATATTGTTGGGCTCCGACGCGATGTGGATGAGCTGAAATCCACTGATGTTCTTTGGCACTGTGGATCTTTCAGAGGTTCCGAGTACAGATTTCCCGGCCAGTTATGAGATTCCTCCGCTACAACGACCGGAGATGTTGCTAGGGATGATGCTGATGTTGAGTTGGAAGTCAAGACCTATGAGAAGGAGTTGGGTGTTCGAGATGCAACGATCTATGATGATTTAGAGGACCTAGAGGGAGCTATGTTCCAGACAGCTGTGGAGGCATTTCTGAGGGACACGTCTATGGTGGGCTCTAGTGAAGGAAAGGATGATATTGAGTCGGGAACTGATGCCCAGACTGAGGGAGTCACTAACATGCATTGTTCACCCGAGGCTTAGCCTGGAAGGAGGATTTTTGACTCTATTTCTGTTCTTATTAGACTTTTCTCTTTATTTCATTGCATTTGAGGATAATTTCTAGTTTAGGTTGGCGGGGTAAGGTATTTCCATACCTACCTCTTTTGGGTTGTTTGCTGTTTTATGGATGTCATTGTTGTTTTTGTGTTTGTGTGACTGTTGGTTTTTGATGGTATATATTGGTTTTTTGTCCATTGAGATTAATGTTAATATTGGTTTTGAACCGAGTTAAAAAAATTAGCACCGCTTGATGTTTGTGAATGTGGTTATTCTCTTGCAATTCTGAATGTCGGTTGTGATCAATATATATGACATGAATAGTTCTATCGATTGAACGATATGCATGTACGGATCCAATGAGGCAAATTGAGTTGCATAATTCATATTTGAACTCTTAGAATCTCATTGTGACTAGTCGGTTGTTGAGTTGACCTTTTGTGATGATCGTTGCACGCTAGCTGAAAATTATAGAGTCTTGTTTGATGATTGTGTTGAATGCGATGTGTGGTAAGATTTTCTTGAAGTGTGTGCTTGGTAATACCTAGAACTTGTCCCGTTAGTTCAATTGACTAATGTAAGTGAACGATAGAGATGATCTTAGGCAAAATTTGTGAAGACTGAACCAAAATTGCTATCATACCTCTTTGTGACTACCTTGTGAGAGTGTGAACCTATCTTGGGACCATTTGAGCCTACCTTTTTCTTTGGATAAAACATGAACAACTTTGACCTCTTTTTCCCATCACCTATAACCTTCATGAAGCATTGGTTCGTTTGAATCATTCTCATGTTTCCATATGCATGCATGTTCATGAAAAGTTGATTTTGATGTTGTGATTTAGCTTGGAGTTATTCTCCATGCCTATGTACATTTGGATGAAAATTGCATTCACGATTTGGTTGTTAGTTTATCTCCTATTATGTTCATGCTAGCTTGAGTTCCATTCGAGCACAAATGTTCCCAAAGGGGAGATATTGTAACACCTTTGAAGTTGGAAAGTCGAAATTAAATGAAAAATAAAGAAAATTGGTTGAAGTTGGTTCTACGAGTCCAACCTATGGACCATAGGAATTCGTATGGCCGTAAGAAGGAAGTCATAGACCTGGAGATTAGTTTTTAGAAATTTAAGTTTCTGAAGTTGACCTACGTATTAACTTGACGAACCGTGGGAGTATTGATAGACCATAGAAAGGTCGCATAGAAGTGTTCTAGACTTAGTTAAACCTTACAGTGAAAGTTGAGTTCTACAGTTTAGGTATACGGGTTGTAAGAAGCCCCACGGGTGGTAGAAAGGTTTCATCATACTTGGATGAGGTTGAAGGCTCTAGAACTTGGTCTACGGTTGGCCAGTATGGTCCATAGAAATTTCTACG
>JAJONR010010845.1:0-15132 GCA_029582245.1 Solanum etuberosum | reverse complement strand
TATAGAGATCATGGTGGCCTCGACGGCCCAATCAGGACTTTTGTGCTAGTTGGCTATTTCTTTATATGAACTCTTGGGAGTAGCTGTTTCTTTTATAGATCTGTTGACAGAGGCCTTGCCGGCCGAGGGCTTAATTTTAAGCTGAGATATACTTGTTTGTGTTCTTGATTGTGTGTGGCTGCCATGCGCCAGTAGCAAATGGTTCAGCAGGATCAGCTCGGGCGTGAGTTTTGGCATTAAGAGTCAGTTGCGCCCCTTGAGTTTGGGGCGTGACATTTATGCCCACATACTATCATAAATGCAAGATGCAAGGTCACAATGAGGTAAAATGCAGAGTTCTACACCCAGAGTTGAAGAAAGAGGAAAAGGAGAATGAGAAAAGTGAAAATGTAGTAAAGGCAAACGATGGTGCAAACATTCAAAAGGGTATGAAAAAACTCTACGAACAATGGAATCCTACAACAAGGATATTTATAAGAATTCCTGACCAGATTCTCAGTGATAAGGCTATATCCCCAGGAAAGAATGTTGCTACAGTAACTCATTTGATATTCTATCTGAAAGTACCACAGGGGAGATCATGCAAACAATAGCTGAAAAGCAACACAAGGAAAACAATATAAAATTACAAGTGTAGAAGATGGAATTGATCAAAGTCTAACATCCACGAATAAAGAAGCCCCCCTCAATAAAAGTTCAACGACCACCAAGGAGTGGATCTCTCAGTCATTCTCAACGGAGAAAATGAAGGATGTAGCGACCAGCAATACCATCTCTGAAGCAGAAGAGAGTACACCTGCTATTGATCCAAGCACCGTTGTTCCAAAAGGAGGGGAAATAGAAACAACAACAAGGGGAGTCTGAAGGTAAATATATAGTTGAGGCATGCAGGAATAACAAGATTTTAGTACAAGAACAACATGATGGAAAGATCAAAGATTATACTTGTTACATAGAGCACGTAGTAGATTTGGAGAGGCAGCAATCCCTGGCACTTATGGAGGTCCCAGTAGTAGTAGAAGATGATGATTCCTTGCTTATAATGGGCTCTCTTGAGTCTTCTAATAAGATTCTACATGAAATAATTACTCACAAGGTGGAGAATCTCAGTGAACATGAAGCAAAAACTGAAGGAGATATAAATGACCGAGGCAGTGAAGAACAAGTATATAAAGATGCAGATTTATCCCCAAAAGTTGTTAAAGTATTAAAAGATGCCAGAAAAGGGAATAAACAAGGCAATGGTGAAAATTCCCTTCCCATCAGAATCCAACCAAAGAGGAATGTGGTGTCCCAACAAAATCATAATTAATGAACGTATTAATTTGGAATATAAGGTCTGTTAGAACCCAGAAAGCATTTCATAGAGAACAGATGTTGCACAAGTTTTATAAAATTGCTTTTGTGGCACTATTAGAACCTTTTCAACATTTAGATGCATCAACAAATATAGAAAAAGATTAAGGATGCAATCTGCTTATCATAACAGTAATAACAAAATTTGGATTTATATCAACCAGGGTTTTGATGTTACTGTGACTAGCAACTCAGAACAACACATTACAATAAGGCTATAGGAGTAAGTCACTAATGACATTTTTTTATTCAACTATTGTGTATGCAAAATGTGATATGTCACTAGATTGGAGTTGTGGGATGATTTGTATGGAATAAATAATGGAATGAAACATCCTTGGTTGATTAGTAGGGATTTCAATATGATTCTTAATGCAAAAGAGAAGATTAGAAGTCTACCAATCTCTAACAGTGATACAGATGAATTCAGAACTTTCATAGAGTCATGTGAACTTGATCAAAGAATTTCTCTGGTAGCTCATTCACATGGTGGAATGGTAGCTCATTCAGATTTCTAGGGACTGTACTATCAAACAGATGTTGATCATCTCCCCATAAATAGTTCTGACCAAGCCCCTCTTCTATTATCTTGACAAAATGTGGTTCAGAATGTCAGCATACCTTTTAGGTTTCTTAATTTCTGGACTTCTCATGAATCATTTAAGGAAGTGGTTAGAATGAATTGCAATTCTTAATTTTCTTATAATCCTTTCTTAGATTTTAAAAGAAAGACTAAGAGGATCAAGAAAGCCTTAACTTTGTGGAGTAGAGAAGCATTTGGGGATATTTTCAAACAATTAATCATCAGGGAAGAGATTTCTAAGTTAAAAGAAAAATTGTTTGAAGAATATCCACCAGCTGAGAATAGAATTGTGATGCAGAGGGTTAAAGTTGAATACAACAAATATTTAGCTTTGGAGGAATCATTTTGGCAACATAAGGTTGGTTACAATTGATTTGAAAATGGTGATAGGAACTCAAGATTCATTCATAGTGTGGTTACGCGTAGAAGACAAAGACTTCAAGTGAAGAAAATCCAAGACTTGAAAGGTAGATGGTTAGAAGATCGGGGAAACATAGCTTCTGTTGTTGTTGATTTTTATCAAGATCAGTTTTCACAACAGAGAGATTTTACACTCTTAGATCATATTCCAGACTTAATAGTCTCTGAGGAGAAAACACATTTGTAAAAGATTCCAGACCAAGATGAGGTGAAAAGGGTAGTTTTCAATATCAATGGAGATATCTCATGTGGACCTGATGGCTTATTAGGTAAAAAAATTCAAGTGTGATGGGATATAGTGGGGCCTGATATTCACAGAATGGTTAGTGACTTCTTTGCCGGAAATACTCTTCCTAAATCAATTACTCACACTAATCTGGTTCTCATACCTAAGAAAGCTCTAGTTCAAACTTTCTCAAAATTGAGACCTATTAGTTTGAGTAATTTTGTTAACAAAATCTTTTCCAGAATTGTGTATGACAGATTAGAAAGGTTGCTTCCAAAAATTGTTTCTGCTAATCCATCAAGATTTGTTAAGGGAAGAAGTATTATCAAGAATGTACTACTTACTCAGGAGCTTGTTACTGATATTGGTAAAAGAGGAAAACCTGAAAATGTAGTTATCAAGCTAGATATGGCAAAGGCATATGATAGGGCATCTTGGTTCTTTCTGATGAAAGTGTTAAGAAAGATGGGAGTTTCTAATACTTTTGTTGACTTGATATGGAGAATGGTGGCTAACAATCATTATTTAGTTCTTATACATGGACATACTCATGGTTTTTCCACTCCTCCAGGGAGTAAAGAAAGGTGATCCTCTTTCCCCTGCTCTTTTCATTAGATATAGTTGTAGAAGTACTCTCTAAAGCACTTAACTCTTTGTACGAGGACAATCAATTTATAGGGTACGTGATGCCTAAATGGAGCACTAATTTAAATCATTTAGCATATGCTGATGATACCATCATTTTTACTTCTTCTAATGAGTATTCATTGAAGCTGATAGTGAATACTTTACATGAGTATGAGGAACAATCAGGGCAATTGGTGAACAAGCAGAAAATTTCTTCTATATGCATCTTAATGTTGCAAGGAATAATTTAGATATTTTGGAACATTGCGTTGGTATGAATAGGGGGTCTTTTCCTATGAAATATCTCGATTGTCTAATTACCCATTTTAGAAAATGGAAGGAGCACAATGCTGAACTAATTGAGAAGATCAAAGGAAAACTCCAAGCATGGAAAGGAAAGTTGTTGTCTTATGGAGGAAAGAAACGTCTCATCAAAAGTGTTTTACAAAGTACCTATATATATATATATATATATATATATATATATATACTTTCTGCTATTGTCCCTCCATCTTGTGTCATAAAGAGATCCATAGAATTTTTGCTAAATTCTTCTGGATTAATAAAGGATCAAGAAGGAGTAAGCATTGTACAACTTGGAATAAGGTTTATTTGCCTAATTCTAAAGGGGGTCTCGGTTTTAGATTCCTATTTGATATATCGCAGGCTCTATATGCTTAACTTTGGTGGAGATTCAGAACACATAATAATATGTGGTCCAATTTCTTATGGAACAAATATTGTATGAAACAAATTCCTTCTTTGGTGTAGTGGAGAGGGGGATCTCAGATGTGGAAATTTATGCTGGATAATATAGAGAAGTTGGAAGAGGTTATATGGTGGGAGCCTAGGGGGGCGCCTCTAGTGTTTCGTTTGAAAGTTGGACTAATCTTTGTCCACTTTTTCAACACCAAAAAGATGTGTACTCTTGTCATGGCATGAAAGATATTGATGTTTTTTTCTTAATGAGTAGGTATGGGACTTCGCAAAGATGGAAAATTATATCCCTGAATATGTTGTTTTGCATGTCAGGAATAACATGAATATGATAAAGCAATCATTTTAAGGTGACAAACCTTGGTGGGCAGCTAATAGCATTGGCCAATTTTCTGTGAAAAGTACTGGGATTTGTTGAGAATTAAAAATGATTTTTGTGCAGACCTTAGTCAATTGTGGTGTAAGAGTCTTCCATTCAAACTCTTATTTCTAGCTTGGAGAATCTGGAAGGGACAAGTTTTAGTTGCTGCTCTTATGCACACTTGGAACCCAACTGTCTCAGATCTATGTGGTTTTTGTACCTCTTCAGTGGTGGAATCTATAGAGCATTTGTATAATAGGAGAGATACTGATCAATATGTTTGGAGATATTTTTTCTGATGCTGCTGGTATTTCTCCCTTGCCTTATCTCAAGCAAAACATAAGAAAGTGGTGGTGCTTGGATGGTAATCCTAGGAAGAAGGTAGTCTATCAGGTGGTTCCTATCGTTATACTATGGTTTCTTTGGAAGAGAAGGAACACCATTCTTCATGGAGGGACTTCTTCTAGGGGCAAATTAATTTGGGAGGTGACTGATTCTATAAGAAAGTTCATGTTTCTCAGATTTAAAGTCTCTTATGAGGGCAAGACCTGGCATAATCGGATTAATTTATTAGATGACTTTAGACAATCAGTTAGCTTTAAGATTGTTAAGTGGATGTTGCCTCATGTACTTTTGGTTAAGTATTAAACTGATGGGGCCTCCAGTAGTAATCCGAGACCTAGGTGAGCTGCATTTTGTATTAGAGATTCAAATGGAGATTCTATTTTTTCCCAATGATTTAAAATTACGGACAACATTAACCTGGTTGCTGAGGTAGGGGCGATTAGAGAGGGTATGATTTTTTGTAGAGATAATGGGATTAGCAACGTTATTATAGAGTCTGATTCATTGGCTCTATTACAAATGCTTAATGAATTTTGGGGGATCCCATGGTCTATTTCAATGGAGATTAGGTGTCACGGACTTAGAGTATCACTAGTGTTCCGTGCGGCACTTGACAACTTACTCACGAATCTTTCACGCTCTTGTAAGCTCAAGTAAGCCCTTTGAAGCTAGATTGCTAAGAGAATGTAAAGAAAGACTTAGAAAGATTTAGAGAGCTTTGGAAGAAGGCTTTTGTATTGCTTGGAAGATTTTCTTACAACTTGCTTGATGCCTTACAAATGAATGCCCCATCTATTTATACTACCACCTAGGGGCTAAAGTGTAAATAAAAATTACTTTACAAGTCCCTCTAATAATTACACTTTGGTCCCTTTCTAGAATTCTCTACATATTCTAGGGATTTCTAAAGCTTTCTTGGAAATATCTAGTCCCCTTTCTAGAACTCTCTACTAGTCTAGAGAATTCCAAGGCATTCTAGAGGCTTCTAAGGAAAGATCTAGGGAATTCTAGAGTCTTCCACTAACCTCTCCATGAATCTAGATTTTTCCCACTTATTTTTATGCCGAATTTGAATTACAAAGTGGCGGGTCATGACACTCTCCCCCACCTATTGATGCGACGACCGCGTCGCATAGCTGCTGCATGGACAACCGAGTCTTGTCTTTTCGTATGCACGACCAGTAGTCCATTGACTCGATCAAGGCCCTCGTGCAACTCCTTCAACTGCTTTCTTATCCCTTTTAGCTCGGTCTTGTGATCTACCTCCTTCCTAGGAGGCAAACGCCTTGGCGACTTCTTTGGCATCACGTCATTGTTCTTTTTTAGAACCTTCTTCGTGCATGATGGCAAGGACCCTTTAGCACCATTGTCTTTTTTCGGAATTGCAATGGTGGTTATAAAAGCCGACTCCTTCATCCCAGGGTTTTTCTCGAGCTGCATGGCCATTAGCCGAACTCGTCCTTCCATCGTTGGTACCTTAACCAGGGGTACCATGGATGATCCTTCTTGCTCCATGACCAAGAGTTGTTGGAGGTAAGGATCAATCACCGTGTGGCACTGCTGGAAGAACTCTTGCCCAAGAATTATGTCAAAGAGATCTAAAGGAGCGACAGTGAAGTTGGTTTTACCTTGCCACTCGCCTAGCGTGATGCTTACTCCATGCGCAACTCCACACACGGGAGTTGGTGGTGCATTGACCGTCTTGAGTTGGGCGTTACTTGGACTGTAACTCAGCCCCAACCTTGTCGGTTCCGTCTTGGTCATAATATTAGCCTCTACACCCGTGTCGACCATAGCACGAGCGGGTCTTCCATTAATCGTGATGTCGACATACTGTGCGCCTATTCTTTCAGCTTCCCTGGCTGCTTCGTGATGGCTCCGCATAGTCCAATCAAGCCCAACTGCGTCGTCTCTTCACGTTGTCCTTGTTTCTATGCCTCCTTCTCCTTCTGCTCCCGCAGGATAGCACCAAGGCTCTTCAGTTCGGGGCACCCTGCATAGTCGTGTGGCCCACCACATATGTAGCAACCGTTCCTCTTTGTAGGCTCTGTCTTTTTCTCAACATTGCTTTGATGTCCAAACTTCTTGCCATCAGACTTATAGGTATCGTGATTCTTGGGATGTGGCCGCTGCTCCTCGACTTTGCCACAATCTCCCCCACCATGGTCATGACTACCTCTCATCTCCTCTCCTCTGGCTCTGTCGGTCTTTTCGTGCCTGAAGTCTTTCAAAGCTTCGGCCTGCGTGATGGCTTCATCGATAGTCCTGACCTGCCGACGTTCCAACTCCGTCCTGGCCCAATTTTAGAGCCCATCCATGAAGTGGAACAATATATCATCATCCGTGAGGTTAGGAATTTGAAGCGTAAGGGTGGTGAACTCCTTCAGGTATGCGCGTATGCTGCCCGTCTGCTTCAGCTCCCTAAAGTTGCGCTTCGCCTCATAGATGATGTTGTTAGGGAAGAAGGCCTTTTTGCACACCACTCGGAATTGCTCCCAAGTGTTAATGGTGAAAATTCCCTTCCCTATTTCTGACTCTTTACGCCTCCACCATAGCATGGCCATCTCCGAGAGGTACAACACCGCAGTGTTGATCTTACTCTCATCATTGTTCACCCTGTTGCACTTGAAATAATTCTCCAAATGCCATAAGAAGTTCTCCACCTCTTGCGCGTCACGGACGCCTTTGAACATAGGTGGCTTGGGAGCCTCGACCTTGGCCTCCCTATCTCGGTCGGATGACATAGATCCTCCAGCTTTCACGCCCTCCTTGAGTGCTTTCATCTCGGCCTTCATGGTCTCAATCGTGCTTAACGCCTCCATGAGCCGATACTCCAAGGAAGTGATATCCTCAATCATCTCGAACTCGGCACGCTGGCGTCCCTCCAACTCCTTGCGAAGGTTGTCGGTCTCCTGAAGGGTGAAGTCCTTCAGAGTCTTGAATTTGCCGTCGGCCACGTTCAAATGCCGGCCTAATATCTCCACGGCCTGCCTCGCCGTTTCAACCCTTGCGACCCATTCCTCTCCGGCGGTGACGTCAATGGCCTCCTCGCCAAGTTCATCATCACTTACTTCAGTGGTCGAAGGTGGGTGAGATGTTAGTGCCTCTCTTGGTGTGGGGTCGAGCAGCAATTCCTCATTACTCTTTTGGTGCTTCTTTTCCTTGCGGTTCTTCTTTCCACCTTCCAGCCTGACGTTGGTGGTGCTAGCGGCGTTTACGTCTCCTTCGTTGGCCATTCTCTAAATAGCAAACCTTTGCTCTGATACCACGTTGTCACGTACTTAGAGTGTCACTAGTGTTCCGTGCGGCACTTGACAACTTACTCACGAATCTTTCATGCTCCTGTAAGCTCAAGTAAGCCCTTTGAAGCTAGATCGCTAAGAGAATGTAAAGAAAGACTTAGAAAGATTTAGAAAGCTTTGGAAGAAGGCTTTTGTATTGCTTGGAAGATTTGCTTACAACTTTCTTGATGCCTTACAAATGAATGCCCCATCTATTTATACTACCACCTAGGGGCTAAAGTGCAAATAAAAATTACTTTACAAGTCTCTCTAATAATTACACTTTGGTCCCTTTCTAGAATTCTTTACATATTCTAGGGATTTCTAAAGCTTTCTTGGAAAATATCTAGTCCCCCTTCTAGAACTCTCTACTAGTCTAGAGAATTCCAAGGCATTCTAGAGGCTTCTAAGGAAAGATCTAGGAAATTCTAGAGTCTTCCACTAACCTCTCCATGACTCTAGATTTTTCCCACTAATTTTTATGCCGAATTTGAATTACAAAGTGGCGGGTCATGACATTAGGTGTATCAAGTCGATCATGAGGTCCATAACAATAAGGGTACAAAACTCCCTTAGGTAGGGAAATACCCTTGCAGATTTCCTTGCTAACCTTGTGTTTTCTTTTGCATGTGATTATTTATTTGATCATTTACAACAAATTCCTAGTGCAGGAAGGAAGCTGTTACATTTAGACAAAATGAGCTCTCCAAATCTAAGGAGAGTCATGACCTAGGCTTCACACAAATTGGTTTAACTTGTTAACATCTTGATGCAGGCTAATTTCTATGTCCAGCAATAACATTATAATAATGTTTTAAACAGAGACATCCTACAGTCTATAGTATTTTCAATTGATTTGAGTATCTGTGCACCTGTGAGACTTGAGGTGTTCCTCCGATGTCAATCAAGACTAGTAGGACGCATTTTATTGTCATTGTTGACTTGTCTGGCCCAGGCAATTATCGAACCTGTAAATGTCACGACCCAGGGGTACCCCCTAGATGTAACATGGCATATAGGACCTCGAAAGACCCCATACAAGCCACTTAGCATTCATAACATAAGAAATAGAACAATAGAAGTAAAACAATGGTCCAAGTCCAATAGTTTTATAAAAGAAAAGCGGAAGTCTAAAACACTTGTCTCAATAGCCATCTAATACAATCGAATGAAATTGGGCCTAGCCCATACATCATGTCTAAAAAAAAATACATGAAAGAAACTGAAACAATGAAAATCCATCCTCAAAGCATGAGGACTCACCAAAGCTCGGGAACCTCGAAATCAACCACTAGCCACGAAACTGAGAAACGTGACTGTCGGACCTTACATTTGGGGAAATGTAGGCAAGAGTATGCGTTAGTACAAAACAATGTACCAAGTATGATAGTTATGCATAAAACATTTAAATCATGCTAAAAGAGTACATTTCATGACATGCAATTGACCAAGCTAAAACATGATATAAAAGGGTTAGAAAACATAAGTCGTAAAACATGATCAATGCAAGCTAACATCATTTGAAACCTTTGAACACATATGAGATACTTCTTGAAGTAACCTTAGTTCATTATTAATGTGGGGGATTGGTCCTAACCGACATAGAGACCATGTGAGCTATAACATGATCCCCCGGTGTCTCCACACCGAAAAGGGTTGTCCTACTTGCCAAGGTAAGGACCATAACTTCTAGCTTAGGTGGATCCCCTAGATAATGTATATCTAGACAATCATCCTATGGGGGCACATAGGTAAGAGATAAGAAGATTGCTACTAGAAACCCGACCTCTACTAAAGAGAGAGCTTCCATCTCAATATCCTCTCGGTGCTAAGCACAAAATCCCACGGAATAGTCATTGCTTACTTGTTCTTATTATCCATGGAATGGAAAGTCATCTTGCCAATCCAAGCTAAGTCATCATCCATGAAAATGTATCATTCAATAACCAATCCAAGCTAGGTTTCATTAGGATAACTCTTAATCTTTGATTCAATTAGGTGAGAAGACCGTTCAACCTTAGAATCCTTTATTATGTGAGAAATCCTTTCACACCATGCTTTCATGTGTTTATGAGAATATCCTTTCAAAACAAAACAACAACATCATCATTTATACTTTACTCTCAAAGCATCCTTAAAACATTTGCATAGATTTCATAAGAAAATGCATAATTCCATAATTTATATTTCAAGGTTCAAAATTCACTTTCAATCATCAACCTTTAGAAAACATGGTTTAGCTATGCATTTCATCATAAATTCATGTAACTCTATCAATACATGCTCAATTTCATAAAACTCTTGCATTATAATCAAAATCCCACATCATATGATCATAACTTGAAAACATGGGGATTACATGGGTTCATGGGGAAATCATCATAAAATCATAGTATTTCACCAATTCATGCATAAGAGATCATAATTCAATCATTTAAATCCATAATAAAGAGAACCCATGACAATTAAAGAAAACCCTAACTCAATTGGGAATTTCTACTTTGAAATAGAGAAATTTGAGAACTTCGTGAATGGAAGGAATCCATGGAGGAAAACTATCATACCTTGAATCCAATTGCTAATCTTCAATGGAGGAATTGAGAGTTGACTTGAAACCCTAGGTTGAATCTTTTTTCTTCAAGCTTCTAGAGAGAGAATTATTGGAGAGTTTTTCTTTTTGGTGAATTTGGAGAGAATGAAGTGAATGGGCTAATTTGGGGGCTGAAAACACTTATATAGGGGTCTTAGTGAAGGGTAAAACGACGTAGTATAGAAATAAAATAATTAGAAAAAGACCCAACTACCCCTGAACTTAACTACCAGCCCATCGTCCACGGACCACTGACGACGGGCTGTCCTGCACAACCGTCGTTCGTGATCAGTAGGTTGAATTCTGGCCAGTGAACCACAGGCCCCAACCACGGACCGTGGTCTGACCTACGGTCCGTTGGTCATGCCGTGGTCTTGAGCCTTCAAACCTTCCTTAGGCAGGGCCATCCACGGACCACATCTACGGTCTGTGGTCCCATCCACGGGCCATGGATGACCCTCGTGGGTTGACACCTGCAACTTTCTAAAATCAATCATCTTTCCCTCTTTCGGATCCGGAGTGTTACAGTAAAATAGATGTTCAAGGGAGAAATCATTTCTATATCAGTAATTCTTTCACTTTAAACGATGGAACTGATGATGTTATCAATTTCGATGGGATTCAACCCATCGTTCCTGAGAATAGAGGAGGGTATTTACAGATATGAGAATCATTAAGCCATTTGAAATAAGGTACTTATTTGTTTGTTAGGCTTGGTAAGATAAAGGTATGTAGTAAGTTTACAACATTGATCAAGGAAGAGACTTGAATAAATATCATTTGAGCTCAAAATTTATACTTTGGATCTATAAGTGCAAAAGGATGAGTTGAAATTAATCCACAAAGATAGTTATTCAAAAGCAATAGATTCTTACCCGGAAGTTACTTTGTGTACGAAAAGGAATGATCGACAAGACGAGCTTGCACGAGAAGAATCGATGAGCTTCCAGGGATCTCTAATGACTTTTAAAGTTCTTTTATCTTTTCCTTTCATTTCCTATTTGTGACTTTTCTTTTTATTGTTTTATTTTTGGATAAATTAGCAAACTAGTCAAAAATCCTAACATAATTATTAAAAACATCCATATTTTATAAATATTAATAAAAATGTCAAAATGTCAATATTTTAGAAAATATTGTGATCCTAATTTAGTTCCTATTTTATCTCACCTTAATTACATGTTTTCCAACTCATTCTCTCTCATATGTTTTTTTAAAAAAAATATTTTCTCTCTCACTGATTTCTCTCTTCCAATTCTTCTTCATCTTTCAACTCCCGCTTCTCTCTCTTCCGTTATTTTTTGCTTTTTTTCTTCAGAAATTGGAAAATATATCTCTAAAGATATTCACAACAATCTCTTTGATTAAGGTATGCATCTTTATCCGATTTTTAGGTTTGTTTACAGATTTTATTTTTGTTTAAAATTTTCAAAATTTTTGTTTGTAGCTGAGTATTAAATTGACCAATTTCGTTTAGGATTTGAAAACCACAAAATCACTCTCTAATGGCCGAATCTAAGAGGATTACAAGAGGTATCCAACTTAATCTACAATTTTCTAGCGATTTTCCATCCTTTAATCTATGTATTACTCAAGAAATAGCGGATAATGTAGGATCCGTTGCTAAAATGACGGAAAAGAGACAGTCGAAGAGTTGGTGTTTTCATCTTTTTGTATTCTGAATCTTCTGAGAGGTTTCGTAATTTTGTATTCATTACAGTTTTTTGAGTGGCCTGATGTTTTTTTTTGTATTCTCAATCTGTTTGTTATGTTATTTTTGGTATTCATTACATAATCTGAGTGGTTGTTGTTTATTGTATTCTGAATCTGGTTGGGTAGTTACACTTTTGTATTCATTAAAGAAATTGAGTGGTCTGATGTATTTTGTATTCTGAATCTGTGTGGTATGTCATATTTTGTATTCTTAATATGATTGGTATGTTGTATTTTGTATTGTTTAGAGAATTTGAGTGGGTTTTTTTTTATTGTATTCTGAATTTGAGTGGACAGTTACACTTTTGTATTAATTAAATAAATTGAGTTGTCTGTTATATTATGTATTCTTATTTAAGTGGTATGTTGTATTTTGGTATTCAATATCAAATTCACTTTACATCTTTGTTGAATTTGTATTTATAGGTTAACCTTGTATTCATTTCGAATTGTTTATTTGTTTCATTTTGTATTTTATTATAGGCAACATGATCAAGAGCTTGATGCCGAAGTCGATAGTGAGGCACCTCCGAGACATAAACAAGCCTCACATAGTTCGTGATGATAGTGAAACAATTTGAAATACAATAATGGTTTATTTGTAGTTTTGTTAATCTTGCTTGATTCTAAACTATTTTGTCTAATAAACATTAATATTTTTGTAGCAGTTTATTCTGCAAAGTCATCGTTTTAATCTTATGAAGTTTTGATTTATTATTAAAAAGATTTGACATATATTATTGTATTTCATTAATTGCATATTTTGTATCTCTTCATAGAGTACTAATTACAAATGGTTATGGTTTGAAATAAACTAAAACAAGTCGGATTCGTTAGTGATGTTTCAAATACGGATACAATTTGAGTTGACACGATTATTCCTATACAATTTAGTTAAAATTTGAATTCATAATGGAAGACCTAAATTACCAAATTGTAGTCTATTTTTGTATTCATTTCATCTTTATTCATCAACAATTTTTTGTATTTCATTTCGCTCATCTTGTATTTAGGTTTCACTTTATATGACAAAAATATTTTTTCAGTTATTTAAAAATCTGTGTGCCAAATGGTATACCAACAAGGTGTGTATTCAATGTATTTGATTATTTTGGAATTCAATTTCAAAATCATACAACTTTAAAAATATGTATACAATTTGAGTTAACGTCATTATTTTCTAAACAATCTAATTAAAATTTAAATTCATAATATAAGACCTAAATTACCATATTTTTAGTTTATTATTGTATTCATTCCATCTATATTGACATTTTGAAAAAAAAATCAATTATATATGAACAGTTTTTGTATATCATTTTTCTCATCTTGTATTTAAATTTCACTTTATATACCAAAAAGCGTTTCTAGTTCTTGTAAAATTTGTGTGTCAAATGGTATACCAACAAGGTTTGTATTTAATGTATTTCACTTTACAACTTTGTATTTTTTTATAAATTAATTATTCTTCATAATTATATACTTTGTACGGAAAAGGGCCTAAAATACCCTTGAACTATTGAAAATGGTACAAAATTACCCTCCATCCACCTATTGGCTCCCAAATATCCCTGCCATACATCTATTGACTCCCAAATACCCCTGTCATCCATTTTTCGGTCTAATATTGATCACTTTTATAACGGATTATCATTTTTTTTTTAAAATACGCGGCGACCAATTATTGGATACAATTTAATTACTTAAATTAATTTTACAAACTCACTCATTATTAATTATACAAGACCCAAATGAACCACACCCGACCCAAAGTAATTAATTACATGCGTCCCAAATTATATTTACCCCACCGATTAAAACAAATACACCCTTCATTCCAAACATTTCACTTCATCTTTCAACCTTCTTCCCCAATATATTCTCATACAATCTCGAAAAATAATACCTAAATACAAACATGTATCACCATAAGAAATCACCAAAACACTCATGATTTCTTATGGTGATACACGAGTGTATTTAGGTAGTATTTTCTGAGATTGTAAGCGAATATATTGGGGAAGTATGGTTGAAAGAGGAAGTGAAATATTGGGAATGTAGGGTGTATTTATTTTAATCGATAGGGTAAATGTAATTTGGGGCGGGTGTAGTTAATTAGGGTCGGGTATAATTAACTTGAGTCAAGTGTAGTCAATTTAGATAGAGTATAATGTATGAGTTTGTAAATTAATTTGAGTAATTAAATTTTAGTCAATAGATGATCGCCAGGTATTTAAAAAAATTATTTAAATGATAATCTGCTATAAAAGTGGTCAATATTGGACTCAAAGGTGGATGAAAGGGTATTTGGGAGCCAATAGGTGGATGTCAGGGGTATTTGGGACCCAATAGGTGGATGTCTGGGGTATTTGGGAGTCAATAGGTGGATGGAGGGTAGTTTTGTACCATTTCCAATAGTTCAAGGGTATTTTAGGCCCTTTTCCATACTTTGTATTTTATATTCTACTCATCATTAAAGACTAATCAGATCAATATGTTCCTTTTTAAAAATCCTGCTCTGTGGTTTATTTTTTAATTTGTAACTGATGAGAATTTTGAGTGATATGTTCCTTTTTTAAAATATTTTCTTCCCTAAATTTCTCCTTTCCGTTATTAAACAATTTTATTCTTTCAACGAAAATAAATAATAAAAACATAAATAAGATACATAACAAACTAAAATTTTGACATTTTTAATAAATATTAAAAGTATGGCTAAGGGGTCCTATTAAATGCTAAAATATTGACATTTTAAAAAATTTCCATTATTTTTGACAGGGCCACTTTTGGGCCTTATCCACGTATATAGCTTTTATTTATTAATTGGCATATTTTTCCCACCTTTAAATTAAAAAAAAATTACCATGGTGGCTTTCCCAACGGGGGGGGGGGGGGGGGGGGGGGGGGGGGGGG
>JAJONR010010844.1:0-13167 GCA_029582245.1 Solanum etuberosum | reverse complement strand
GACAAAAGAAAACTGGGCAGGGGAAGATCTGTATTTGTATAATTATAAGTGTATAGGACGAAAATATATGTATTTGTATTTGTATATACAATTTTCTCCCGCTTTATACAAACACAAACACAAATTATACATTTGTGTTTGTATAAAGTGAGAGAGGTGACTGAGAGTGGCGAGCGAGATTCTCTGGGGAGAGAGGCGAACGAAAAGATATGTATATATACAGTTTTCTCTCACTTTATACAAACACAAACGCATTTTATACATTTGTGTTTGTATAAAAGTGAGAGAGGCGAGGGTGAGACTGCCAGCGAGAAAACGAGAGTGGCGAGCTAGAATTTCAGGGAGAGAGGCGAATGACAACAGTTTGCTACGGGTTACAATTAAATTAAACTGTGGTTATAGCATTTAATTTGAATTAATAGTTTGCTATTTTATACAATTTTCCTATTCTTATTCATTTGTTATTGTATTTATTCTTGTTCATTTGTTATTGTATTAACTAACTTTTGTTTTGTTTGGTTTAACTTAATTAAATTTCCAAAGATAGCCTTTTTTTATGTTTAAGTGAAATGTTTATGTTTTATTTATTACTTATTTATTTATGTTGTTTATCAAATAAAAATCATTTCTTAAAAATTATTTCAAGTAATATTTTAAATATCCTTCAATTTTCTTTAATTAAGTATTTTCAAAGTTAGTCAAATTTTAGTCAAGTCGTAGGTCAACCGCGAGTTAGCGGACACTTCAAGTGCCTAACACCTTCTTGAAGTGTAAATTCGAACCCCGAACCCCGAACTCCGAATCTCCCCCCCCCTTGATATTTTCAACTGATTTTTTGTTCAAGTCTTTTGAAAATTTAAAGTTTTCTTGATTTTTCTTAAAAATTAAGTGGCGACTCTTATATAAAATTGGGTTTTCCCTTAAAAGTTAAATTGATTTTTATAAAATAAGTCTTATATTTCTTTTTAAATATTGAAAACAATGTTGAGTTTAGAGATGAGTAAGTATTTTGTAAAGTTTTAATGATTTCAGTCCTTTATTTCTTTACATTCAGTTGAGTATATATCTATATCTATTGCAGTCCTTTCATTAAGTTATTTATTATTCAGCTATATTACATACTCGTACATTCAATGTACTGATGTCAATCGACCTGTATTTTTTTAATGATACAGATACAGGTTCTTAGGATCCTCAACAAGAGTCCGTTGAGATCACTTCATCCGCTCGTTAGCTTTTGAGTAAGACCACCTATCTTTCGGAGGACTCCAGTTTTATGAGTTGTTAGTAGTAGTTCTTTTGAGGAGTCGTGGGTCTTGTTCCAACACTCATCTTTGTATAATAGAGGCTTCATAGATAGACAATTTTGGAGTCTTTCAGTTTCAGATGTTTTATTTAAAACTTATGTTTCACACTCAATATATTCAGAGAGTTTTGTGATTTATTACACTGTTGATTTATCATTTCGTTCAGTTTGATGTTTGTGTATGTATGAGTTAGTCTTCCGCTTGTAGTCAATCAGGATGAGAGTTCGCTTGGAGGCCAACAATGCTTCTCGAGTGTCGGCCACGTCCGAGTGTAGGCTCAGATCGTGACAGTAAAATTCTAATTGATTTAGAATTGTTAAATATTATGATTTCTTACATAGATCAAATTAGGGTTTTAATTAATTTCAAAGTCCTAAATATTAAAGTTATAATTAGATGAAAGTTATTTGATAAAATAGTAAATGACAAATTTGTCTATTGTACTGTCTTTTAATGAATCGTAAAATTTCAATCAACATTTCTATGGACCTTCATGCTTTTTATATGGCTAGTTAATTATACGTGCTTTGGACGTGTATAATACTTTATTTGTTTCAATTTATTTGTCTTCTTTTTAGTCCATTAAAAAAAGAATATCTCTTTCTTTTTTGACAACTATTTAGTTCCACTTTCTACATGATGTGTGTAAGATCACAAGATTAAATGATATTTTGGTACATTTGACATATATTAATTCAGGTTCACATGATTCAGAAGTCTTTCACTTTATTATACTTCATTTCAAGTCAAAATAAGACAAATAAATTGAAAAGAAGAAAGTAATAAATGTATATAAAATTTTCGTTCTTTGTAAGATAGAGGACATGACTTTAGATAGGAAGGAGTGAATGTCGCGTATTAGGGTAGAAGGTTCGAGGGATAGAATGTTGTCTTACCTTGTGTAAGTTTAGACTTATTATTGCATGTTGTAGTACTAGTCGTACCCTTGTAGTTCTTGTCACATGTTGTTTTGTCACGACCCGAGCCTACACTCTGGACGTGACCGGTACTCGAGAACCATTGTTGGTCCCCAAGTGAACCCTCATCCTAGCCCACTACAAGCAGAAGACTAACTTGAGCATACCTAAACATCAAATGGAAAGACATGCTAAATCAACAGTGTATTAAATCTCGAAACTCTCTAAATATACTGAGTATTAAATATAAGTTTTAAAGAAAATCTCTGAAACTAAAAGACTCTAAAAATCTGTCTATCTATGAAGCCTCTACTATACAAAGATGTGTTTCGGGATAAGAACCATGACTCCTCAAGAGAACTACTACTAACAACTCATAAAACTGGAGACCTCCAGAAGCAAGGAGGTATTACTCAAAAGCTGACGAGCAGATGCAGTGATCTCAACGGACTGTTGTTGAGGATCCAAAGAACCTGTATCTGCATCATTAAAAGATGTAAGTCGAATGACATCAGTACATTGAATGTATGAGTAAGTAAAGAAAACTGAATGCGCCCCAAACTTCTGCCAGTAGTTTAGGGCCTGGCGCTCTGCGCCACTCAGTACGCCAGGGTGGCCTGGTCCTTTTCTTTCCGTGCTTCATTTTTGGACGTGTTCTTTTGAATCATGACTACGTTCTCTTATTCTTATTAACTCCTAAAGGTTCCATTAATCCTTGAGAGGTCCTACATGTGCTAATCACGTGTCTTAATTTTCATTTCACTTAAATTTAAAGTAAGTTAAAAGGGGGAGTTTTAAAGCTCTATTTTCATAAAAACTTAAGGGCTTTCGGTTGTTATGTATATATATAGTAAAAATTCCTTTCTTTGTAAAGGGTGAACTAAGCATAAAGTTATATTTGTCACGCCCCGAGCCTACACCCCGGACGTGGCTGGCACTCGAGAACCATTGCTGGCCCCAAGCGAACCCTTGGCTTGGCTTACTTATTTAGCGGAAGACTTAAACATAAGAAATAGTCTCAAAATATAACTCATGCAATGACTTAAAGAGATATAAAGCTTAGCCAAAAATGGCAACTCAAGTCTTAACGTATACAACTGAAAACGGAAAGACTAAAGAACAATAACTACTCATCTATGAAGCCTCTAAAACAAAGAGGGATGTCGGGACAAGACCCCCGATCATCCTAACAACTGAAATACTAAAACAATGAAAAAAGAGTCCTCTGGAAATCAAGGAGGCTCACCAATTGACTCTGAGTGCTCAACTGGATCAACGAGGTGCTGGATGCTGATCCTGGTTACCTGTGTCTGCATCATAAAACGATGCAGACCAAATGACATCAGTACATTGAATGTACGAGTACGCGAGGGGAATACTAAACAAGACATAAGCTTGAAAGGAATCTGAAAGGAAGACTTACCTTGGCTATACTCAACTCATGAATAACTCAACTCAATGCAAAGTAAAAACAACAATAAAGGTGCAGTTTATACAAAGCATTTAAAACAGTAAATGACAACTCAATGTATTTAAAGAAATACAGTAACAACCCAATTACATATAAAGTAATATAATATTGTGGGAGTTTCTCTAACCGATAACCACCACTATGAGCCTAAGTGATGATACATCGTCTTGCCCACGCTGCCAAAACTGTCCTATACTTTGCCGTCATATAGAACGCCTTAACTAAGTGGATTCACTAGTCTATGCTTAAAAGCACTAAGGAGTCATCTAAAAAGTATAATCCTTTCTACCCATGATGGCTACATGGTTTATGAAGACTTGAGTTATTATGAACTCACGTCCCCATATCGGTGCTCAATACTACTCCCAAAATATACTCAGCTCATGTGTTTTAAAAACAAAACTCTTTCTTTGGTTTGAGATAATTACTCAAAACTTAGCTTAAAAGCTCTCTTGAAAATCGGTGTTTCCTTTTCTTTCTCAAATGTGAAAATATTTTTAAATCTTGGGAATACTTAGTTCCCGTATACATTTCGAAGAAATGAACTTAACTCTTTACTCTTTGCTCAACTCAAAACTCAAGTCTTAAAACAAAGTTAAAATGTTTGTAAAAGACTTTTGGAAAACTCTATGAATTCCTCTTGACTTGACTCTTAACTTTCCTTGAATTGAATTATGGATTCAAGGTTCATGATCTCATGTTTATGGATGGTTTCATGATGTTTAGACGTACCTTAGAGTATAGAAATTGACTAGAAAACATAGGTACGTTGCTAAGGAACTAGTACGGAAAGAAGTGGGAAAAGGTGGAAAGCCTGGCGTCCCTGGAGCTCTGAGCGACGTGGGGTGCCAGAGGGAAAACTTTAGGACTGAAGTTGGGGCGCGCTGGCTGGCGCGGCGCCCCAAGCCCCAAACTTCAAAACCACTTCTGGGGCGCGCTGGCTGGCGCGGCGCCCCAAGTCCCTGCCCAGAAATTCCCGATTTTTCTTTTCAACTCTAAACCCTCTAATTTCACTTGGTTCTTTCCCCAAACACTTAGAATCAACTAAATCATCAATGTGTGTAAGATCCTACTCGAAAACACACCTAAAATCATGAATCAATCTCAAGAAACTTCAACAACAAGAACCTACAAGATTTCAAACGACTTATCATCAAGAACTCATTAGATTTGCTTTCAAAACAATACAACTTCGCTGAATTGAATCATGATTGGTGCGTGGGTGAGCTAACCCAATGCTATGTGATCTCACATACCTCGTAGGGATTAACCCTTGGCGAAATCCACACGAAAATCTCCATGAAATAGACAAATCTTGAACTTTCTTCTCCTTTCTCCTCTTTTCTCTTTTCTCCAAGCCCTAGCGTGAAGTTTCAATTGACTAAACTGATCTAATTCTGATTAGACCCCAAATAAACCCCTAAAAACGAAATAAAATAATTTGTTAAGGAAAAGACCAAACTACCCTTCAAAAATCCGGATTAGACTTTCCTTATTTGGACAGCTCAACTTCAAATGGGCATATCTCAATCATACTAACTCGGAATCACGCAAACTCGATGGCGTTGGAAAGATAATTCCAAGATATTTCCTACGGTATTTTGAAGCACACCTAACTCATCCTGAGCTAGGAGTTATGGTCGTTTAAAGTTGACCAAAAACTCAAACTTAGCTTAACTTAACACATTTTCCAGATTTTTATTATATCCAAAAATCACTCTTTCTAATTCTAGCTCTTTCTAGTTCTTTCAGTTAGCGAGATTTTACAATATTAATTATTTTGGGAGTAGTATCAAGTATCGAATTAGGTTAGAGTCTCTTATAACTCAGAAGTCCCATAAAACTACGTAGCCAGCGTAGGATAGAATAACATTGATTCTTCATGCGACTCCTCACTGCCTCTGAGAAGGCCTATTAGATGGATCCATAGTCACAATCTCATCCTATATCCCGGCAAGGATATGATGTCCCTTGCAACGCGGACGAAACATTGTATCATTGATAGGCTCATAGTAATGGTTGTCGGTTAGATATACTCCCCACAAGTAAAGTATATTATTTTTATATTGCTTTTATTGCACATCTTATTGTAAAGTTCAAATGGTTACACTTTATGTTCATGTATTGATTCAGTGGAGTTGCTTTCGGTCTTTCAGTTCAGTTTCTGTTTTACTCAACTATATTACATAATCGTACATTCAATGTACTGAAGTCATTCGACCTGCATCTTTATGATCCAGATACAGGTTCTTAGGATCATCAACAGACATTCGTTGAAATCACTTTGCACTTCAAACAACTTAGGTGAACCTCTTTGCATTCCACGGGACGTCACATTTATTTTCTAGTCAGTTATTTGAGTAGTCGCGAGTCTTGTCCCAACACTCGTCTATATACAATAGAGGCTTCATAGATAGACAGTTTTGGAGAGATTTTCAGTTTTTAGATGTTTGATTTAAACTTATGTTTCATACTCGGTATATCCAGCAAAGTTTTGAGATTCAGTAAACTGTTTTTAAACGTTTCTTTCAATTTGATGCTTATGTATGCTTGAGTTAGTCTTCCGCTTGTAGTCCATTAATGATTCTCGAGTGCCGGCCACGTCCTGGGTGTAGGATCGGGTCGTGACACGTCACTTATTTCTTTATTATATATCTCCTTATTTTGGAGATATTCAGACTTGTATCTCCTTTGATTTTATTGTAATACTTAGAGGCTTATACATGTGCCACTAGGTTTTGGGGGTGTTTAAGTTATATTATAAGTTCTGCATGTTCATGTTATGTTTAGTCCTTTATTTTTTTATTATTTCTGCATTTTTTTGGATCGTTAGGTTGGCCTATCTTGGTGGGATAAGAAAGATGTTATCACACCCGATTTTTGGACGGTGACACTTATAGGATTAATCGGACGAATAATTATGCCGAATGGTTTAACTTATCGGATATCAATTTTTGAATATACTAATTCTCTAGTCAATTAATAAGACATCGATAAATTTATCTTCTTTTTCACTTTCACTCACTAATATATTGATCTCCCATCAAACATAATATTTTTTCTAGTTCTACTTAAGATAGTAATTTTGTAGTTGTAAATCACAATGAAAAATACATGAAAAATTAAATTTTGAGGGTGTATGAACATAAACAATTATTCAACAAATGTTAACCCATATAACAATTTAATATTTTATTACTTAAATATATTTCAAATATACATTTTGATAAACAAGAAATGAAGACTCGTACATCATATTAAGACTAGCTAGCTAGTAAATTATTTAGACAAATACATATCAAGTCATATAAGGAGCAACAAAATATTAAATAGGGTTGTACTTTTCACATTTTTTCATTCCTATAGCCTTTTTTCCCTATGGTATATGGCTCCCACAATGGCAATAATTAATCTTAAGAATCTCTGCAATATTTAATTAAAATTACGAAAAAAATAAAAAATCATAAATAAGCTAAGGAAGGTACAAGACTAATGAAAAATGTAGATTCTGTGGAACAGTTTCCCGTGTTTGTTTTGAAGGCTAGCATACCAGATAAGGATGAAACTAATTTTTCTAGGCATAGAATACCCTTTCTAATTTCGAATAGTACTAATTATGATACTAATATAGTGAGTAATCCAGATGTTAGTAGTGCTTCGGTCCCGTGGTCATCCGTGCATTTTGAAGAGATCGTGTAGTTATCCGCGTTAATGGGTTCATTACCAATTTCACAACCATATATGGTTAGAGAAAGGTCATTGTATTGGGGAAAATTCTCATGTATATTGGGTTCGAAAGTGATTAGGGCATCATGCGGAAGCTTACAATTGCAAATCAAGACGGTGATAAATTATATGACAAAATTAATACCAAAAACATAATATTATTATATGAAAACTAATATTAAGGAAAAAATATTATAACTGTTGAGAGTAATATCTTTCCATAAACTAAACTCTTAAACGTCTACATTGTGGATGCTATTGTGTTTTGGATATGAGAAGAGGGGTCTTCAATTTATAGAGTTCCAAACTTTTATACCAAGGAAAGAATAACTCAAATATGGAAGAACATTATATTTTCTTTTTGGGAAAAGTAAAAACATTTATGGTAATGTTTTGTCTTTTCTTTTAGCAAAAAATAAACTTCAAATAAGGTAAGAAAATCAGGGCAAAACCCCAACAAATCTCCCCTTTTGTCTGGATTTTCTTGACAAAACTTGATCCGCCTTCATATGCTTTACAATCTTGTTTTTCACAAAATCTTCATGTATTACTGCTGCTTAACATGATTTAAAAATTGATATGGGTTAAAAATTGGAGTCATGTGTTAAAAATTATGAGCAGGGTTGTAAGTGGAGCTCATGCGTTAAAAATAATATGTATGAGTTGAAAGTGGAACTCATGTGTTAAAAGTAAGATGCATGCGTTAAAATTGGAGATCATGCGTTAAAAGTAAAGATACATGAGTTAAAAGTGGAGCCCGAACATTAAAGTTTGCAGGGGTTGAAAGTTGAAGTCCATGCTCTAAAGTAAGCATGCGTTGAAAATTGATTTTGTTTTAAAGGATGGAGCAGCAAGATATTTTTGAAAATATATTTGAATTTTTTTTCTCCACATGTAGTTGGACAAAAATATTCATTATCAAATTTGTTGCAAATTGATTTGAAACCGCGTTGAACCCGTCTTCAAACTCGTTTCATTGGATCATTGAATCACGTGCTCTGATACCACTTGTTGGGTTCGAAAGTGATCAGCGTCATGCAGAAGCTTACAATTGCAAATAAAGACAGTGATAAATTAGATGACAAAAGTTAATACTAAAAACATAATATTATTATATGAAAACTGATATAAAAGAAAAAATATTATAACTGTTGAGAGAAAAATCTCTCATAAACTAAACTCTTAAACGTCTACATTGTGGATGCTATTGTGTTTTTTGATATGAGAAGAGGGGTCTTCAATTTATAGAGTTCCAAACTTTTCTTCTAAGGAAAAAATAACTCAAATATGGAAGAATATTATATTTTCATTCAGGAAAAGTAAAAACATTTATGGTAATGTCTTGTCTTTTCTTTTAGGAAAAAATAAACTTCAAATAAGGTAAGAAAATCAGGGTAAAATCCTAACAATGTTCACGTGTCCGCTGAAGATGAGAAATACATGACATCGGAATAAAACTGATGAATGAATTAGATTTATCTTTATTTATAAGTTTATAACTAGATTTGAGTATTGCGTCGTAAAAAAAATGAATCGGACAAAAAGAAATTTGTTTTTACTAAATTAAATGTTTTCATTCATTTTGAGTACTTTAGCATATTTTCTGATATTAATATCTACTCTATCTTCCCGGATGAATTGAATGATAGCTCTCCGCTCTTAATAGGATGAGATTCACTAAGTTATGCCCAATTCACTAAGTTTTAACAACTTATCATAGTTATATTTAGGCTTAAGTCATTTATGACCCCTTAAAGTTGTTTATATAATTCACTTAAACATCTCAATTAAAGCTTGTACCTATTGAACACTTTTACTGTTCAAAATGAGTATCTATTGAACACTTTTCGCTAACGTGGAAAAAGAAGTGCAACACACATACATTGCAGCGCGTGAAAGGGGCAATTTTTAGCTATTTTTAAAAAAAATATCTTTCTTCTTCTTTCTTCTATAGCCATAACCCTTTTCCAACACCACCCATTTTCGGTGACATCACCGCCATCGCCCCTATCGCCATCCGCCCTTCTCTTCTCTCTCTTTTCCTTCCCCTTACCATCATCATTTTCACCCGAAACACTATAACCATCAATGATTTTTAATATAGTTTTTTGGCATTTTTTCACCTTCTTCTTCTTTCTTAACTTTACCACCATTCATCATCATATATTAAAATCGATTATGCAGATATCTAGTTAGATCATTGGATCTGAGCTTAGGTCATTTTTTTGTTGATATGATGACTATTTTGTTTATTGGATAAATTTATTAGATGAAATATATTGAGTTTAATCATGTATGTCAGGTAAGAGTTCATTTCTCTGTTTTCAAATTTAGTAAAAAAATATTGTCTGAGAAAGCTAGTGATTTGATCATTTTTCAAGCTAGTACAATTTTTTTTTGTTATCTTTACAAATAAAAGAAAAATCAAATTTAAGAACTGTAGTTTCTGGTGAAATTTTATTTTTTCCAACAAGTTCGATCCCGACATAAACTTATATCAATGTAATCCAACAATAAACAATCACATCAATTAATTAAAATTGATAGTTTAAAAAATGAAGAGTTCTTCAAATCCAAGAAATATCAATTATGAAATTCAGAAAAATATTTCAGATAACACCATTTTTTCCGGCCATGGTGATAGGAATTCATAATTTTCCGGTGAAACATTATTCATATTCCTCTTAAAAAAACTAGATGGAGAAAAGAAGATTACAGTTGAAAAATAGATTGAGGGAGGGATTGTGTGTTGGGGATGTTACAGTTTGGCAACTGGAGAGAAAAAGGAGGGGTTGCCGTGGGTGGATTTTTTTAGAATATTCTTTTTTAATTCTTTTAGTTAGTTAAATAGACTAAAATAATAATTTTTGACTCAAATGTCACATGTCATCATTTAATTCATCAATTTTCCATGTCACTGCCATGTCACAACGAGTGTAGTACACACCTCTCAAATTTTTGGCTGATTGTCAAAAAAATGTCAAAATAGGTATCAATTTTAAGGGACACAGGTGTTCAAAAGGTACAAGCCTTAGTTGAGGTGTTTAAACGAATTATGCGGACAACTTTTAAGGACCGCAAATAACTTAACCTTATATTTATATAATTTTCTTTGTGCTTAACTACAAGTAATATTCCATGCTTAATTGCAAAATTTGACTCCCATAATTAATATCCTTTACGTTGAGTTCTTGGCAAGAATATTACATAATTTTTAATCTTATCTTTAGGCTTTTTTTTTTTTTTTTTTTACTATTTTGTGTTCTTTATTAGTCTACTTGGATTAACTAAAAATAGAACATGGAGTAAAAGAGCGAAGAAAGATGAAAGTGGAATGATGCAAAAGCTTCTTTCTTTTGTATTATTTGTTGAAATAGATAATACATATATGATCACATGTATATGTAGTTAAGGGTTGCTTAGAGTTTGACATAGAATTTTTATTTCAAATTGAAATGTACAATGCTTCGGAAATAAGATTTTCCTTTTCTTAAAACTGAAAAAAAATCTCCTTCTTTCTTATTGAGAATTTCCAAAAAGACTTTTTTTTTTAAATAACGAATTCTGTATTTATGTATTTTGTATATCATTGTATATAAGTATTTTCTATATAATCTAAGTAGAATATTTTTCCTTTTCCCTTATATGTTAAAGGAGACCAAAAAAATGAAATGAACAGAAATTTAGATAGGAATTCTCTATAATTGAAAAGATGTGGCACGTTGAATCTTTAGGAAATAAAAAACATAAAATATTCTTATTTATTTTCCACATCGCCTTCAGTGCATTGCCATCCATATAAACCGTCTAGCACATTTTTTTACAACTTTTATATGATGTGAATTTAAGGAAATGATTTTTTTTTCTACCTAACGATCGCAAGAAAGCGGTACGTTGAAATTTATGATGAATATGACAATTATTGAATTTTTTTGAGCTTCTAGATTTTCTACTTTCTTATATTTTTTATATATATATTTTAGCTTGTGGTTTGAAATTTGTGATAGTCAATTACATTGGTTGGTTTATTAGATGCCGAACTTACACACTAGTTTATGAGCTAATTACTTAAATTTAATTTACTTTGTAATATTATGAATTTTACCAAATTTTGGTGTGTCCAGATACATGTATCTCGGGTTACATGAAATCAAAATTAAGTATAATTTATTCTAGATACATTGTATCCAAGTGGATTCATATACATATTAAATCTTGCTCACCTCTCTACCATCTTGCTTGTCACATGTATCTGATATACATGATTTTCTCGTTCGCCTCTCTCACCATCTCGCTTGCTTCTCTCCATATTTTAGTATATCTGGTAGCGAAAATACACACACACACACACACACACACATATATATAGCTGTATCTTCCTCGATATATGTAAAGAATTCTTAATTAATGGAAAGATACGTAATTATTTAAAAATATAAATAAAATTAGTATATATGGAATATGAACGTATATCTAATAAGGTAGTGTCATGATCCGAGCCTACACCCTGGACGTGGCCGGCACTCAAGAACCATTGTTGGTCTCCAAGCGAACACTCATCCTGACTGACTACAAGCGGAAAACTAATTCGAGCAATAATAGACTTAAAACTGAATTAAATTCATTATAACTCAAATACTCAACTTCATAAAGTCTGGAAAGTACTCAATAGCAATATTTATAGTTTGTAAAACAACTCAAAAGAAAGTAAGTACAGAAAGACTCCTCAACTATAACTATTTATGAAGCCTCTACTATTAAAAAAGGATATCGGGACAAGACCCACGACATCTCAAAACTACTAAACTGAAAATAAATGTGAAGTCCTCTAGAATACAAGGAGGCTCACCAAAAGCTAACTGGAGTGTAGAGTGATCTCAACAAGCACATGTTGGTAATCCTAAACACCTGTATCTGCATCATAAAAGAATGAAGGTCGAATGACATCAGTACATTGAATGTACGAGTATGCAAGGAGAACTGAAAACGTAGATAACTGTACTGACAAGACTGGAGAAGTACTCACCTCAACTCAACTCATTACAAAAGCAGTAACAAAATATTAACATATTTAAAGCTTCATAAATGACAGATATCAACTAAAGAATGTATGTGAAAATATAATAAAATACTCTTTACTATTATTTGGGAGATTATCTAACCGACAACCATCACTATGAGCTACGTGATGATACAACGTCTCGCCTACGCTGTCAGAACTGTTCTATACCTTGCCGGGATATAGAACACCTCAACCAAGTGGATCCACTAAGCTCTGTCCGAAGGCACTTAGGATTCATCTAAAAAATATGATCATGTACCCATGTTGACATACATGGTTTATGAGGAATGTGAGTTGTCTGAACTCTTCCCCATATCGGTGCTCAATACTATTTCCAATAATATATACTCATGCTCAAATGTGTAAGACATACACTTTCTCTGGTTTGAGATAATTTCTCAAACTATCTTCTTAGAAGAGGTAACTTCTCTGAAATATCTTTGAACTCATAAACTGTCACGACCCGAGCCTACACCCTGGACGTGGCCGGCACTCGAGAACCATTGCTGGTCCCCAAGCGAACCCTTATCCTGGCTGACTACAAGCGGAAGACTAACTCAAACATACAAAAGCTTAAAAACTGAATAAAAAAGAATATATTCAACTCGCCATAAAATAGGCAACTTAAGTCTTTAAAACATTTAACAAAATAAATGAATAGACTTCTGAAACTCTACTGTCTAT